>PVJI01004279.1:67920-110777 GCA_004026765.1 Micronycteris hirsuta | reverse complement strand
CCAACATATAATACACAAAACATAAACTTACAAAAATGTTCACTTGTTAGTTTTCAAAGACATACAAATTGAAACAACCGAATACCACTTTTTGTCTTCCAAGTTGGCCAATACTTTTTAGAGCAACTCATGCCCAATACATTTAAAGAAACAGGGACACGCATTTCGGGGCGAGCAATAATGTCACGTGTAGCAGAAGTCTTAACCGTGTGCTTACTCTCCGACCTAGCAACCCCAGGTCTGGGAACGCGTCCTTGGGGAGCACTGGGAACGCCATGTGGAAGGGTCCTCAACACTGCAAAGCTTAGCAGGCAACAGACCCGAAAACAGCCCGAACACGCAAATCTAAACGCCTGCTTAACTGAGTCACGGTCCACCCAGAGATGCAACGCTACGCAGTCACACAACACCACAGGTTAGAAGACTACTCAATAAGACGAAAAGACGACAAAAATATATTAAATAAAGAGCAGGGTGACCGCATGCATACAGAAACACACCCTCGTGCAAAAAGGTCAAGGCAATGGATACTCTAGGGGTTAACACCGTCACTCTGGTGGGCAGGATGAACTGTTACCGGCACTTTCCATTTTTTCCCCCCTAGTCTGTTACTTTCTAATTTTTCTACAACTAACAGGCATTGATTCCATAACATGAGAAATAAAACAATAAAAAAGTCTCATTAGAACAAAAGCACCAGCGCAGGGGGCTTGGAGCTATGCCTACAACCTGCCCGCGCCTGGGTAAGCCATGACCCATGAGACACCCCCCTGCTCGGGGTCATCTGGTCAGGGAGGATCGCTGGGAAATTAAAGCACCGCCCGAGCCCCAAAGCCTCCTATCCGACTCACCATTAACTAGTTATGAGCCAAACTTGAGGGGACTTCAAGGTGTGTGTGTGGGGGATTGCTGCTAAAAAAAAAAGTGTAATTCTGAAACTAACTCCACAGACCCCCAAACTGCACACGACTGAGAAAGATAACATAGCCCCGGGTACCAACCGGGTCACAGTCCAGCTTTCCCACGACAAGAAGAGGGTCACTGACCAATTGTGGGGTGTGGCTGAGACACCGAGCGCTCCGGGAACGGTGACAGGAGGACCGGCTTGAGGAAGTGAGTGCTATCACCGGGTCGCGGGGGAGGAAAGGACCGGGGCTGCGAAGGGGCCGGCGTCCTGTGGCGGTGGAAGGGCAGCTGTTCTGTGTCCGGGGAGAAACATGTCACCGACCGGGGATGCCAACCTGGGCTGGGCCCTGGGGCGGCTGACCAGGTGTGGGAGGCTGCAGACCACGTTCCTCAGGGGCGCGGGCAGAGGGTGGGCAGGCGGCGGAGCCCCCGCTGCACGTGTGAGCAAGCACAAAGGATCCCAGCGCCGGAATAATAATAACCGTCAGTACTCCCAGAAATGCTGCCAGGTCCCAGAGAGAAAAGCAGTGCCTGCTCTGAGCAGGGAAAAGCACAGAGGACGCAGGCTTTGAGCAAGCAGGGGTCAACAGAGAAGATGCGGAGGAAATCAAAAGCGGATGAGCGAGGTGCGGTTGCCAGGAGGCAACGTAGGAGGGGAATTAACTCCCCACCACACCCCACAGCCAGAGAGGGAGCATCCCGGGAAGTTCAAGGGGAAAGAAGTGAAGGACGGCCACAGGGCACTAGAACCTGAATATAAATGGCCTCCAGGAAAGAAGGAGAAAACCGTTCTTCTGGAGGAGACAGGAGTTTCATCACCCGCGGGGTCATTAACAAGCTGACTGTGGGGACTCAGTTCTTGAATGACCAACTCATCCCTCAGGGGAATGTTAATTATGACATCTAGCTACCTGTCCAGTGTGTCCACCTGGACCCTTGTGCTCTAATTTTCCCTTGCCCTTCATGGCCTTATATTGAACAGAGTTGACTGCCTTCCTAGTCCCGCCACACACCACACAGGATGACGTATAGCCTGGTAGTTTCATCCTCAAGGTCCTTAACTGTGTCTTGTCCTGAGGCTCACAACCGGTCTCCAGGAAGACCCAAAGATGTTCTCACTTAAGGTCAGTAGGTACTTGGAAATTTCGAGTTTAAGCACAACAAAGTGTAACAAAACCAATTTTACCATAGGCTAATTGATAAACATAAGAGATAATTATGTTCCTACAGCATATTCCTGGTCACGAACACATCACCCAGGTTCTAAATAAAGACTCAAAACACTTCTAATATTAAGTATTAAAATAAATGTGAGTTATATATACATTCAAGAAACGTTAATAAAAACAAGTCAGATAATTGTTTTTCCAACCCGTTTATTCCAGTTCAGGGCCACAGGTGCCCAGTGTCCATCCCAGCAGCTCAGGGCACCAAGTGGGACCCACCCTGGACAGAACACCCTTCCACTGTAGGGCCACTCACACACGCAGCCTCATGTTCTTCCTAGGACAACTGAGACTTGCCCATTCACCGCACGCGCGCGGCGCTGGGGCATGGGCGGTAACCCGCGTCCCGGAGAAAACCAGGCAGAGGTGGGGGAACAGCTGCACTCCGCAGGCAGCGGCCGGGCACCGATGTGTTTTTTCTCATCAATGCTTTAATGATGTTGAACAAAACAGAGTTCGTTATTTCAGGATCTGCTGTACTTGAATTGCTGAGGTCGAACCAAACCTTTGATCACTCATCACCAAGGACTAATCGACTCTTGGAAAAACCTGAGTATTTTTAAGCAAAAAGAAAATGAAAAGGGAAGTTTGCACTGAGCCAAACAGCCCCCTGAGTAGCAAGCAGCTGGTGCGAAACAGCACAGGGACGATGTAAGCACCGTGAACTGCAGCCCCAGAGGAAGTTGCTGGGACGGGAGGCGGGGGCAGGGCTTGGGGCATCTCCATTTGGCCCCCACCGACACTGCCAGCCAACGCCCTGCTGGCAACCTCTCGGGGGCTTGTGGGTGTACAGAATCTAAATCCTGTGTGGCATTGAAGTCGTCACCAAAGGCATCAGGTATGGGCAGGCCCATGCCCCGCCATAAGGACTTAGGGAAACCCCGCCTCCCAAAGGCTGGTGGGGTGGCAAGTGCTCCAGCTTCTCCCCAAGAAGGGAACTATAAAACCATTGGCTGCTGCCTACTTGGTCACTTATGCAGCACCGCCAAATCCTTAGCACAGGCAGGTGAGAAGTCAGGCATGCCAAGTCCTGGGGACTCTCCCTAACAGCAACTTACACAGCACTTCGGCGTGCAAGGCCTCCCTCCAAGCACTCCTAAGAATGAACTTACCAATTTAAACAAGCAAAAGATCTGAACAGACATTTCTCCAAAGAAGATACAAAAACAGCCAATAAGCACATGAAAAGAGTTAGCTTAACACCACTTGCCATCAGGGAAACGCACACCGAAACTGCGATAAGATCCCGATGCACACTACTCAACAGTCTAGAATCAGAAGAGGCAGACACTAACCAGTGCCGGTGAGGGTGTGGGGAAAGTGGAACCCCGTGAGGAGAGTGAACACCCCGCTCCTGGTGTGGCCTGCAGCGGGGGTGAGCGAGGATGGGGAGGACGAGGAGGAGGAGGTGGAGTTGCAAACTAGCGGGGGCTCCAGAAGGAATCCGGTGTTGATTTATCAAGTACCTGCCGCCGTGTGCCAGAGTCCTGACAAGTCATTCCAAGTTCAGGACAATCAAAACTAATGCCTGCTGTTGAAGGAACCTCTTCGCCACTGGCCCTGTAAAGGCTGTTAACACCCCCTCCCCCCACCAGTGCCACCAGGGTGTTCACTCTCTGCTGCCCCCCGGGGCCTGTGGAGCCCCCAGAAAAACAAAGCTCAGTAAACCAGCTCCAGCCTCCCCCAGCCTACTGGAAGCCCACCCTGACCAGGGAGCTGTTTTGATCTAAACCTGATTCACGGATTTTGTTTACTGTAATCCCAAGACAAATTAGAAAGTTCCCTTGATTTTACTTTATTTTTTTAAATCAACTCACAGAGCTGTCTAGTAAAGAACAGTTAAGTAATCAAAGGAAGTTTGAAATTGTGTCTGCATCACTGGTTCATGAGACAATGTCGAACCCGGTAATAATCTTATTTGAAAAGGAGATAAACTCAGAAGGATACTTAAACTATTATTGACACGTTCGCTGCTTTAAAGCTGGAAAAGTTAAAGGATAAATTCTGTTTGGGCTATAAATAAAATATTGACATTAAAAAAGAATTCATTAATCCTCATATCCCTTTAAGGTAGGCACTGACATCAACTCGCTTTTACAGGAGAGGAAACTGAGGCACAGGGAGTCACCTGCCGCAGGTCACCTGGCCAGTGGCAGGCCTGGGCCGGAAGCTGGCAGCGTGACCGGAACTCTGCAGCCTGCGACACAGCACCTGCCGGTCTCACTCGCAACATGGAGGGGGCAAAGGGGGGCAGATTCCATGCCTCTCAGTCCTTTCTAGAGCGTGTCCTGTGTGAGATGACTCCTTCCCCTGCTGTGGACCCTGTCCCCCACCCCAAAGGTTTGGGGGTCAAGGCAAGAGGGCACATGCTTCTCCCGTGGGCACGGACCAAAGGCCAGAGACCCTGTCTTGGGGCTCTGCCGTCTTCATGCCTCAGAAAAGCACAGGCCCGGCTCTTGGCCTCACCAGCTCTTCTGCATCTGCTCCTCCCTCATGCTCGGCCTTCCCTGGGGAAGCGGAGAGCCTCTGCCATTTTCCCTCCCGTCAGCGGCCCGGCCCCTCTCCCTAGCTCCCGATGACAATCTGTTTTATGTCCTCTCGGCCTCCCTGCCCCGTCTCTCGGCTTTCTCTCTATTCATGCGCTGTTTCCTTAGACGCTGCATTTTTTCCTATAACATCATGTCTGATCCAGACTTTCCTAAAAGCACCCTTTCAGGCCTCACAGCTTCCCCCGTGTGGCTCCCGGCTGGGCAGGACCTGCACCAAGGCCCCTCCTCCTCCCAGTGGGGCCCATCTCTGCCTGCCTCCCACACCCATTCAGGAAGTCACAATGCACATTTTCATATCAAAAGCCACCCCTTGTACCTCGACCACAAATTCTTCCTGAAAGTGGACAAAATATAGTCAATGATAAAGAAAATAAATAGGATGTGCTCAATGCTTAAAAACATTTATATCCCGTATTTGAACTTCAATATAGCATAATAGTCTCCAAACTTCTATTTCTGGTCAACCTTCAAAATAATACATTTCTCATCACCTCTTCTGGGGAGGACAAGGGGTGTTTCTCCGCTCGCTCTGTGAAAGGGCAGTCCCCAGGCAATACAAACAAGACTCTGTACTGAGAGGCAATTGGAAGCTGACCTTCTGGGACCTTCTAAAGTGACAATGAGAACGTGATGGATGGCAGTGTTCTCCGGCTCCGGTTGTCAAGCGGAGGCAAGCCCCGTCTTCCTCGGCTCCGCGGAAAAGGCCTGGGACTTCAGCTTTGGAAACAAAACCAGGCTAAGTCAGCGAGATGTGGAAGAGAAAGGGGGTGGGAAGGGAGGGGCCTTGGGAGGAAGCCCCCACCATCACAGCAGTTCCTTCAAATGGTTCACAGAACCAAACAGCTAGTAGAGACTCCAGGAATCATCCAGCTTGACCTTCTGGAGCCAAAGATGGGGCAGCTGAGGCCCAGTGAAGTGAGGACTTGCAGAGGCCACCCAGGGAGTCGGAGGGAGGGTGGGTCAAAACTGGAGGCTGCTTCCTGGCCCCACGAGGGCTCTGCCCATGATTCCGCACGACCTGCCCTCACCACGAAGCACCTGCTCCTTCGTCCTGGGTTCGGGCTCTGCTGAGCCACTGGCCTGCGTGCACAGGGATCTGAAAAGCCCACAGCTTCTTCTCCAAGAACAACAGAGCCATCGCCAGCACCGGTTAACCAAGTAAGTTGATGAGACCCACAGGCGGCTTTCCGGGCTTCTAAGAAGCTTCCGCAATCTATCCCCTGGAGAAACAACTGCAAAGACGTTGAAGAAAGGGCCACCCAGCCTGTCTCTGGGGCCTCCACCCCATCAGCTCATGTTTGTTTTGTTTATGAGAGGAAAATTCTCCGACTGTTCCCAGAGAGGGAGGCGTGAGCTCCCTTCCTCTGAGGCCTAGCAGGCAGCGAGGACCTCACTCCTTAGCCTCGCAGGCTCTCTCCATCGCACCCAGGGCGGTCAAGAGCAGCAAGTCCATCCCGGGCTGCCCCGGAGCCCCCGGGGACCTCACCACAGCCTGTCTGTTGTCTCCGGGGGCTGGGGCCTCAGAAGAAGTCAGCGCTATGCATCACGGGCCCTGGGGGGAAGATGAGTCAGTGCGAAGAGCACGCTCCTGCCTGCCTGCTCTCCTTCTGAGGCCTCCGAGTGTGCCAGCAACGCTGGTGTTTAAATGAGCTCTGGCACACGAGTGGGAACCTTCCAGCGTTTATCAAATCCTTCTCCAGATCTCAGCCGGGATCTGTCCAGCTCCAGGCACGTCTGCAGCCCAGGACTCTGTTTCAGCGCAGAGATGGGGCTCCTTCCCTGACTTGAGCGCTGAGAAGGCCACTTTCATGGTCAGCGGGACACCTGCACACCCCAGCCCAACCCTGGGACACGTGCTAAGCTGACACCAACAGAGTGGATCTTTGCAGTGCTCACGGAACCGCCTCCATCTCCTGCACTCCCACCCAAACCTCGAAAGGTTTTCTCAAAGGCCTTGCACTTCCAGAATCAGTCTCAACACACCTTCTGGTCCACCCATAGGAGCGCGCGTCCACCCGTTCTTCATCCCCCCACTTTCACTGGACCCTGCCATGGGCCACGGTCCCCACCCTTAGGAAGCCTGCCCTGGAGGAGGCAGACCCGAGGGCCAGGAGGACTGGGGGGCAGAGCTTTCAGACGCAGCCCAGCCCGGGCACTGCCCCTCCACACTTCCCCCCACAAGGAGGAGGCCCCGATCCCCGAGTACAAGCCCCACCGATGGGGTTTGGAAACACAAAAGCTGCCCTCAGGTGCTCCCCATCTGAGGAGGCAGATGGTCACAGACCCAAATGCGGTTAAGTGCTGCCTCAGGAGCAACGACAGGACGGGGGGAAGTCTTTCCCCACCATTTGCAAGGAGAACGCCTTTTTTCTCTTACCCTCACTCTAATGTTTTTTAACTCAAGTTGATACATCAATACATCTTTTGCAAAAAGTCATACTCTACAGAAACACACGCATGTTGTGTTTCTACTAAAAGTCACATTTATCCCACCTTGAATACACTAATGCAGTCATCCAGACCTTCTTCTAAGTAAGCATGTACATGGCTTTTTTAAAAAAGAAATTGAAAGCATCATATGCTCATGCTATTTTAAATTTTGCTCTTTTTCTTATTCTTTTTAAGTCTATAAATAAGGCACAATTTCTTAATAACCAAGTTGCACATATTTCGCTTTATGGCTATATTACTGTTTATTTAACTAATCTACCGTTGGACACATTTTTCTGTTGTATGGATTTCAGTCCTGCAGACTAACTATGTCGTTTTCTCGTCATCTTTCCCTACGTTTCATCTCCACTCCCACCTCTTCCTGCTGACTTCTAACCTCAGACCGCCTGATGCTGAGGAAGGTTGGCTTCAGTTGCCCTGAGAATGTGTCTTCTTGCAATCTGCAGGCGCCAATTTCCTGGCAGGGGCTCCTGGATCTTGTGGTGGAATCCTCTTCAGAGGTGGGCTCTTTCAGATCTGGTGGATTCTCATTATTCACAGCAGTTACAGTCCGTGAAGCTGCCGGGAACACTTGATCAGCAAATTCTGAACCACGCTCCTTAGGGAAACGCAGAGTTTGGTTCCTGGAAGCCTCTGCTCCCACTTCCCCAAAGTGATCAATACTGAACCTTGTTTTACATGTGCTCCTGTTTAAAGACGCCTTACTCTGTAGACATTGCTGATTCATTAGCAATGAACTTGTGGCCAGCAGCGCTGTCACTCGTGCCTGAAGGGAGCTTACCGAACACACACATTTCCTCTGCAAGTCATATCGCAGCCTTCTTGTGCTTGGGGACAATAGACAGAGCTTCAGCACTACACCTGGAGCCATTTTAAACAGTGAAATTGCCAAGAAAAGGCACAAAATTCAAAAAATGTGGCACCAAGTAGACCGCAAAAAAACAAACAGAAAAACACTTGTTCACAGTAAAAGCTGAAACAGGAAGGCAGAGCCCGGCCTTGCTCGCCTCAGCTGCAGACGGGGACGTCGGGCAACTCCAGTTCTCAAGCTGCTCTGCTCAGCCACCATCACTGTGAAAGGACCACGGGTATTGTTTTTGGGGTCACGGATAAGTGTTAGTGACTGGGTAAATCCCCAAATACGGACTCCACAAGGAACGAGGCTCAACGGTGCTCTTCTTTTTCCTCAGTTCTGCTCTATTTTCCCTAGAGGTCCTATTATTTTCCCTTTATTTATCTTTAAATGGGGAGAATCTGTAAAGTTCAATATCTGTTAGTGGGCAGAGTAGCCCACCCTTGGCCCCTTCTTGGCCCGCTTTGCAGGGGTACAGTCGCCTGCTCAGCTTCATGGCAGCGGGACAGGTTGGGAGCCACCGCCTGTTTTCTGGGACTCTGACAAACTACATGCCCAACCCGTATGGCTGTTCTTCTCCAGGGGAATGAGGGGCACCTCACAGAACACGCCACCTCTCTCGGAATGTGCTCTTCTTCCCCTACGCCCCCCAGCACTGCACCCTAACTCCCTCACACACACATGCCCCGCTTACAGCCTCGTTCTTCCCTGGGATCTGAGGGGCTGGCCTAATATAGAAGGTTGAATAGCCCCCAGAATACATGTCTATGTCCTAATTCCCGGGCCTGCGAATGTGACCTTATCTAGAAACGGGGTCTTTGCAGATGTAATTAAGTTAAGGCTCTCGATATGCGATCACCGTGGATGTAGGGTGGGCCCTAAATCCAGTGATGGGCATTCTTAAAAGAAACTGAAAAGAAGAAGACACAGCGGCACACAGAAGGGAAGGCCATGTGAAGACAGAAGCAGAGACTGGAACCGGGCATCTCCGAGGGTTGCCAGCACCCCGCAGACACTAAGAGGGGAGCAGGGACCACATTCTCCCTACGAGCCCCCAGAAAACACCAACCCTGCCAACATGCGGATTTCGGACCACTGGCCTCCCGACTGTGGGAAAACAAACTTCTGCTGTTCTGAACCCCCCAGCCTGGGCGGGTCTTCCGGCAGCCCTAGGAAACAAGCACGTCTAGGTCCAGAAAGACGGAGGAGGCGGGAGGAAGTAGAAGGAGTTCTGCTCCTCCCACCTCCAGGGGCAGAAGCTAACGGGCTTCCAGGCTTTCTCAATGGAACAGAAGCTGGCATTCTGCGCAGGCCAGCATCCGGTGGGGAAGCCTCATTCCGCCTTCATTCAAGCATCCGCGTGAAGCAAAACCAGGTCAGAGGATACAAAGGACAATACAAAGGACAGAGGAAAAAATGACAATGACAGACTAAGAGAAAATAATGGCCCCACGTGCAACAAAGGATTGTTATCTAGAATATATAAAGAACTCCAACAAATAAACAAAAAGACAACCCAACAGAACACACACACACATGAATATTCATGTGACAGAAAGGAAACCTGAATAGCCAATACACATATGAAAAGATGCTCAACCTCACTAATAATCAGACATATGCAAATTAAAACAATGCATAGGCAAATTTAAACAATATGCCCGCTGGACTGGCAAAAATATACACGTCTGATAATATCGAGTGTTAGCTAAAACAGGGGAAATGAAAGCTTCCATATAGAGCTGGTGGGAATTGGAACAAACATCCAATCTAGTAGTGGTAGAAACAGCCAAACAATTCTGGTTCTTGGTGTCTACCCTCGAGAAATCTCACTTATAACCCCAGAAAGGATAGACAAAGCTGCTGATTACAGCAATGTTTACAAAAAAACTGGGGCGACAGACTGAATGGCCACCAGCAGGAAATGGACAAATGAATTGCAGCGTGTTTATACAATGTCATATCATATGACCCTGAAAATGAATGAAGCAGAGCCCAATGAAGCAACATGGACCCATCTCAAAAACACAGCAATTGCAAAATGATACATCTGGTGTGACAGCCTTGCAGATACACTCATTAACTCATACACAACACTTTGTATTGTGCATAGACACACATACGTAGTAAAAGTTGAAAATACGGCAAGATAAATCGACTATACCATTCGCCTCTGGGAAGAAGAGAATTTAGTGGAATGGAACAGAATGAAAGGTCTATCAAAGATACTGCATCAACAGTGTTCTCTTATTTTTAAAAAAAGTTAAAAAATGGAAGAAAAAACAAGCAAGCACATAGTTATCGTATGAAGAAGAATATCATAACTTCTTGGACAGTGGTCAGATACAGTGTCCCAAGAGTGCAGAGGACAGACTTCTACGTCTTCCTACCTGAAGATGGCGGCTCTAGAGCTTCGAAAGAAATAGGAGGGGAGGGGCAGCGAGGGTACTGGGGACGGTGAGATCTCTGCGGCTGCTCAGAGCCCGCTTGGTGGGTGGCTTGCTCTGGGCCATTTGTGCCCCAGGTGCCAGGGCTCAGAAGCCCAGGGCAGGGGGAGGTGGGGAAGCTGGTTCCTCCCATCCTGCCAGCATGGGTGTGGGTAAGAACACAGTGCACAACCAAGAGCATATCATGGAACATCTAGAAGGTGTCGTCAACAAACCGGAGGCGGAGATGTCTCCACAAGAACTGCAGCTCCATTATTTCAAAATGCATGATTATGACGGCAATAATTCGCTTGACAGCCTGGCACTATCCACAGCCATCATTCATGCCCACGAGGAGGAAGCTATGAACAGGCACCACCAACTAGTGACGAGAAGCAAATGAACTTAATAGATGGCATTTTAAGAGACTAGAACAATGACAGATACATCGACGATGCTGAATTTGCAAAGTCACTGCAATAGACACTTTGACCATCTCCTAGTTAGTATGCAAATATGACCCATTATAATGTGATGGAACACTTTCAGTAATGCAAGATAACTCATTTCCAACTACTGCTGAACTGTTTTGGTAAAGACTTGTAGCCTGTGTTACACTGGGATAAGAAAGAGAAATCAAGAGAAATAAAAGAGAAGAGAGATGGGACATATTGCAGTCCCCATGTACTGTTAAAGCTCCATCAGACAAGGGCTCGGCTACAGGATCTTTTTAAGAATGGTGGACGATCGGAGCTGAGTGCTCAGGAACATGACCACGAGTCTCCTGGTTTTAAGTTCTTGCTACCTGAAAAGTGAGACGAGCTTGGCCAAGTGGACACACTTTTCAGTAACAGTGAAGGAATGGGATGCATGCCCAACGTTCCCCTTTGTGGGTCCTGTCTCTTCAGGGGAATGTGCTCAGTGTTCGGTCAAGTTCTCCTGGCCTAAATGGTGATGTGCTCTGGGTAAGCGAGCATTGATTAAGTTATTTCAAAACCACAGCATTAAAACGAAGGTCGGATATTGAGTTCAGCTAACCACAAAGTCTGTATCTTCTGGCACTTTGAATATGACCCACCACTGACCTAAGCGATGAACCTTTTTCAGTTTTTCCATATTTTATAAAATTGCTGCCATATCCTTATACTTCATTTCTTTTATGTCTTCTTCAACCTGGGAGAGACCTTGAACTTAAAAGTGTTCTCTACTCTAATCAATAGCAAATGTTTTAGCTTTCTTAATATTTCTATTTAACTCTTGTTTCTAGGGTTTCATTTTTTCGGTTTAGAAACTTAGGAATGTGAGGATTGATCCCTTCTGCTTGATACAGAGGCAGTAAAACTACTAGCTGCTATTGCCTAAGTGAGAAGTGAAACAAGGTCATTCACCAAGCATAGTGATTAGCCTGATGCAAGTTACATTTAGAAGGGGTGTTGTTTAAAGGGTCTCTTCTAGCCTAAATACATGAATTCTTTCAGATCGGGAAAGATTAGAAAAGAAGCCCAAAAATTCCTAGCAGCGTGAATCTCAACAGCAGTTGAAAATGAAAAGCAGCAGCAAATGCAATTTGGTTTATCGGGTGAGATGGACACCCTATGACAGAAAACCTAAAATGATGATTGAATGGAGGGAAAAACTGCATACATTTTTCTGTAAGAAGTACACAGACTTATTTTCTTTATTAAAGTATTCTCATAAGAAAACACGTGTATTTGTAAAAATGGATTCCTGTGTCAAGTATTTGTGCAATCAGAACTGAACTGTAAACTATTCTTGTAAAATCTAGTTATTTTGAAAGATTTATATAATGAATTCTAGATATCGGACCAATAAAACTGATAGAACAACAACAACAAACAAAGATAAATAGGTGGGGTTGGGAGATGGGTCCGAGAAAAACTTCCACAGCACCTATTCCTGCTCGCTCGAGTATTCTGGGCCAGATTCATTTGCTACATTTACTGAATAATGTCTTAAGTTTTCAAATCTTAATACGTAAGTAAAGGAGTTGAGCACTTTATAGTTATCTTTTAAGGCAAAACTACCGAGGTAGTAGCTGTGTAGCTGCAGATTGTCTGTTCAACATCCAGGGGCTGGAGAGCTGGAAACCCTTTTCAGACTCCCTTGCAGCTAGGCTCTGTGTGTGATTTGCACTCCACGTGAGTCAGCGGGGGCTGTGGCAGGGTGTGGCCCTGTGTCATAGGTTGGGCTGTGTGGGAGGCGGTGTTCTGGAGCTGGCGGAGATGGCTCTACTACCTGGTTCTGCAACTTCCTGACTGGGCAGAGGCAGCAGTTCCCTTGGTGGCTTTTTCTGGGGGTGGTTTTGGGATTTTGTTTCTGAAAGTCCACCTTAATTTTTTTCTTCAGTCCTCCCAACAATTCTGAGTTACCTAATTATTAACAAACAAATCCCTTTCTGCTTGAGTTAGTGGATGCTGTTATTTGCAGCTAAGAACCCTGCCCATGGCAAGTTCACCAAATGTTTGTTATCAAGCCCACAGTCTTTGATTAAATCTTTTTTCTCATGAGCCCACAGCCTCTTGAGCTCAGATTTCTTACCACTGTGATCAAACCATGTTTGACAAATTAATCGATGTATGAATGAGTTTCAAGCATTTATGAACACAGTAGAAAGGAAACTTAGAAAACACCCAGAAGATAAGACTAGGCGAGGGTTTGACAAACTTTTTCATGTAAAGGGCCAGAGAGTAAACATCGTTGGTTTCAGGGCACACAGTTTCTGTCTCAGTGACTCAACTCAGCCATTCACAACTCAGTGTAAAAGCAGCCATAGACAGAGTGCAAACAAGTGAGTGTGGCTGTGTTCTGATAAAACTTTATTTACAAACACAGCTGACTGGCTGGATTTTGCCCATGCAGCACAGTTTGCCAACCACCTCCCACCAGAAGCTAAAAATGCAACAATCAATCACCAAAGTGGCTCCAACCTGTGGGAAGTTGGGAGAAGCCAGCCAGCCTTGGACATCTATGGCCCATTCCCAGCTGAATGTGCCACAAATCTAACCACTGGGTCCCCCTGTTCACACAGGCCTCCTTCCCACTCTGACTTCCTCTTTTGCTTCAAATGTAAAATCTGCGAACAATCATAACAAAGGAGATAGTGCCCACGTGTCCTTCACCTATTTGTTTATTTATTGGCAAGAGCATAAATAACACTTATTTGAGCACTTAGGAATTCTTTTCTCTCAACTGGATGAGATATACAGAATTTCCATTTCGGTCTTTATCATTAAAACACAATTAAAATGCATATGGAAACTTAAACTGATACAGACTTTAGCATTTCTCCTATAAAGTGTCTTGATATACTTTAACATATGGTAATAATAACTAAACAGATTTGACACTTATCAGGATAATTATGCCCCAGAACCACAAAATGTGGAAAGTGTCACAAATACAAAATGTACTACGGTTTTCCCTCACCTCCCCAGCACGACGGAGGAGCCACACGGGCCTAGGTCCAAGTCCCACCGCTTCTATCCTCTCGACGAGTGACTTCGAGCACGTGACTCCCTTCCTGGGCCCCAGTTCCCTCGGTTTTAAGTGAGTGTGCGGTTGGGGTGACAAGTGAGAAAACCTGCATGTTAATAAGCACAGGGCACAGATCCCAGTAAATGCTTGATAAACAGTCAGTGCTGTGAGGATGACAATGACGACGACGATGATGACAGAACAAAGTATGTTTTGAAATGCCAGCAACCAGATGGCAGGCTGGCGATCAGAACCAAGCCCAGAGCGTTTATGGTACTCAGCTCTGCGTGTTGACTCTGGGCAGGTCCCCACCGTCACAACTGCACCATCTTTCTATGATAATAGCGCACACAAAACTTCCATGCCCAAGACACAACATGCAAATGGGTTTACTTAGGCACGCATCCTTAGTACCAAGAGCCAGGGACGAACTCTGCCCATCTCACCTATACAGCAGGTAGAAAGTCCCACCTTTGAAGTGAACCACCTGTGGGACCACAGACAAGCCACTTCACAGCTCTGGGCTGTGAATGGGCCACCCGTGGCCCATTTGGTGCTTCTCAAACTTCAAGGTGCGCATGAGTCACCTGGAGGCTCTCATTAAAACGCAGGTTCTGATTCAGTGGGTCTGAGGTGGTGCCCAATAACCTGCATTGCGGATGAGTTCCCAGGGGGTGCTGATGTACCCTGAGGCCCCACTTTGGGAACCACTGACCTAGAAGGTCTCTTGGTTCCCCCACCCCCAGACTAGCTTGCTTTGATCAGAATACTAGGATGTGTCCGCTCACCATTCATTCCTTTTTCCCTCCCCCTCCCCTCTATCTTTGTGCAGCCCCCCTTTTTCATCCCACCCGTGGGTTGGGTGGGGGATTCCCACAGGTTCTAAAGAGCCAGAGATAGGTGGGCTATTCATCAACAGCAGGGGGGGTGGCGCACTGGGGAGAGAGGGAGAGAGAGATCCCAATGAAGCCCCCCAAAAAACTTTTATAGGCAAATCCTGGTCCTCCTTAGCATGGAGCCCTCGCCCCCACCTTCCTCCCCTCGCAGAAGCTGAGGATAATATCACTAACACCAAGGAACACCCACGTCCCCATAGATTTATAACGAAACCATCAGAGCAGGAAAGATTATTCTGGGTTAATGCCTCCTACGTCCACCTGCTGACTGGGAACATTCTTTTCTCAGCTCAAAAATGTTCATAAGCCTTTCCAGGCCGCCGTTCACACATACCAGACTCCGGATCCTCCAGTGAAGGCCCAGAGAGGTGGCTGGCTGCTTAAAAGACAAGCCTCGGGTGGGGTGGCAGGGACAGAAGAGACGATTTCCTAGGACCAGGCGGGCAGAGTGGCCTGAGCTGACCGGCCAGGGGCTGGCCCCAGAAGTCCAGGTGTCAGAAGGAAGCTTTTCTGGGAACCCTGCCCCTGCTGGTAAAAGAGTTAGCACCATGCCTTCCCATTCCAAAGTGGACACTCGGAACACAACACCTGACCACACAGTTCCCAGAATCCTGCCCCAGACAGGAAGCATGAGCTCTGCCCGCAGTGGGCCCCGAGTACAGGGTGCTTCCCCTGGACCCTCGCTACTGGGCCTCTCATGGGCCCCCCATGGTCAGCAGGGCCTTTGTGGCCACAGTGAGACCTGGCGACAGGTCACCCCACTCTTGCCCCACTTGGAGGCACTCCCTGTGGTCCGGGCCTGGCCCCGTCATGTGGAGGAATTCAACTGTGACTCTGAAATGTCCTGTGGGCAGCAGGCCCTGGCTGTCCTGTCGAGACTGTGGTGCCAACCTCTCTCTCCACAGACTAAAGCCCATGCGGGAAATCCCACCCTTCCGCTGGCCAGGTCGCCTCCTCCGAAGCCTCCGGGTCTCCACGACCTGCCGGCAATGCTGAACTGAGTTCACAGAACAGCCGGACCAGGGCGTTGTGGGGCAAACAGTCAGCCGGATGTGCCAGCGTTCTGGCTGGCAGGAGCACCCTCGAATGTGCCAGCTTCGACATGCCAGGCTGTTTGCCTGGCGGTTCTGGTCCTATTGTTACCTCCAAGGTCACACGGGGCCTTCTCCACCCCTCAGCACGGCTTCCAGAGTCCTCTGCGCTCAGAGCGCCCTTCCTGGGCTCAGAGCTGCTCTCTGGTGCTGTCAATAATCCTTTACAATTATCTATTTTTTTTGTTGTGGTAAAATATGCACTACCTTAACCACTTTTTAATGTTGCCGCTCAGTGGCACTAAGCGCATCCACACTGTCGTGTAGCCATCACCGCCATCCATCTCCAGAAGTTCCTCATCGTCCCAAACGGAAACTTCGCACCCAGCGAACACTGACCCCATTCCTCCCCTGCCCCCCGGCCCGGACGGCCGCCGCCGGGCTCTCTATGGCTGTAAATTCGACTATGAACCTCATATAAGTGGAGTCACACAGCATGTATCCTGTCGTGTCCAGCTTATTTTACTCAGCATAATGTCTTTCAGTTTCCTCTATGTTGTAGCATATCAGAATTTCCTTCTTTTTTAAGGCTGAAAAAATATATATATATACATAATCACATGTTGTTTATCCGCTCATCTGCCCATGGACATTGGGTGGCTCCCACCTTTGGCTGTCGTGAATAGTGCTGCAAGGAACATGGGTGGCCAATGCCTATTCATGTCCCTGTTTTCAATTCTTTGGGGTATGTACCCTGTCAATTACTTTTTAACGTGTTCTTGACATATCATATCTGTCAGCAAATGGCTCAGCTAAGTGTGCTGCTCGTGGAATTTTCCCAAACTGAACCCACCCATGTCATCAGCACCCAGATCAAGGACCAGGACACCGCCGCCCTCCCCAGGTGGCCCTCCAAGTCGGCCTCCTGCCGCAGTCACTACCGCCCAACCCCCCAGGGCGACGAATATCCCGGCTTCGAAGAGCACGCGTTAGCTTTGCCTGTTGTTTCACTTCATGTAAGCGGAATCAGACAGTCCACATCTGGCTGTTCTTACTCAGCATTATGACTGGGAGGTTCAGCCAGCTGCGGCACGTCGTTGTGGATTTCACATTAGTTGTGGGTTATTCACACTCGTTCTTGTGTGGCATTCCGCTGTGTGACACATGACAACGTACTTTTCTATTTACTGTTTGGGGTATTTATGACGAGGGTCCAGGTCGGACTAATACAGAGAGGGTCGCTATGGCCATCAGAACACATGTCTCTTGGTAAACACAGGCACACATTTCTAGCAGTGGAATTACTGGGTTGTATGGTGTACACCACCGTACACATATCAACTTTGGTAGATTAAGCCAGTTTTCCAAAACTGGTTGTCCCACTTGACACTCGGGCCAGCAGAATATTTCACCAATACTTGACATTCTCTTACTTCTTTCAGCCACTTTGGTAGTGGTAGTGCCTTGTGACTTGGATTTGCACTCCCCTGATGACTAATGAAGTAGAGCACCTTGTCACGTTTATTATTTCTCTTTCTTAGGGGCAGCTCACACACCTCCCAACGAGAAGACACAGCAGGGAACTCAATGTCTTACAAGGCTGTCTCCAGGCCTCCCATCCAGCCAGGTCTCATGATGAAATCCAGGCTTGAGCTGCGTTACATAAGTTAAGGCTAAGCTCTCCACTCACCTGGCCAGGTCACTGTCAGGGGCCCTGGGCTGGATTAGACACAACTGGCCTGCTCCTCAAGCATTGTTTGTTCATAACAGTGTCCCAAGGGCCAGGCCTTTTGCCAAGAGAGCCAGATGTCACTGGGTCGGCATGTGTAAAAAGCCAACAAATAACAAGTGTGCAATTCTTAGGAATGACAAACCACAAGTATGGAGAATTCCGCAATCAGTAAAGGAACTAAGAGTAACCCGTGTCTGGTCTTGCTCGAGTCATGCCAATAAACTCCCTGAGCTAGACCTGATCTGTGGGTCCTCCTGAAGCCAATTTGACTCAACCTAGCCAGTATTTACTCAGGCCCTGCTACGCGCCAAGCTTTGAGTTGGATGATGCTGGAGTCACAGACATGGAAGACGGTCCTAGCCCTCCAAGAGCACACGTCTACAAGAGCATAGCTGTTGGGAAAACTGTGATAAATGTTACAAGTAAGATGAGAACATAACGTAGGCATGACATAACACATTTAGTGGAGGAGAAAACACCTGGTTATAGAGAATCAGGGAGGTTTCGTGGAGGAAGAGGAGTTTGGGTGAACAGCGAATGGATAGGGTTATCTCAACACTTAGAAACTGGAAGGGAGGGCCCTCCAGACAGGGAACAGCATGAATTAAAACCAACAGGTTGGGTAAGTAGAGGTTAGTTGGTTAGAGAAAGCTTCAGTTTGGCAGGAGAATGAAAAGGCAAAACCCTTAAAGAGAGATACTGACATAACATAAAAATTAACCTTTGGATTTAAAGAAAACCCACAAACATGATTAAAAGGCAAATGCCACAATAGAAAAAAATTATTTGCATCATAAGGTAGACAAAGTTAGTTGTTTATGTGAATCCTAGCAATCTACGTAATAAGCCATTAAAATGATGATGTCGAGCTCGCTACTTACTGAGCAGTTCAGATATTTCTGACATATTGCTAAACAGAAAATGCAGGTTACTAAATGACACAGGGTAAAATGTATGCACAATTCCATACAGCAAGATGTCTTGAAGGGCCGTCATTAAAATGCTAGCGGTGGTTATTTCTCATTGGAAAAGGATTACTCAACTTTTTCTTCGTATTTTTTCTGCATCATTAATTCTTCAAAATAATAGAGATTTGAAATTTAACTTCTAAGTATGATATATGGTAATTATTTTACCTAACACACAGGTAAAAAATATTAAATAGTAACTGTTGTGGGCAGGAGTTTGAAGAATTCTCATATATTTCTGGTATAAACATGATTGCTTTGATCTTTTTGGAAAGCAAATTTAAATTTAAAGTATGCTTATCCTTTAACCCAGAAATTCACCTGTAGGAATTCATTACAAGGAAATTATGAATTGATACAAATGTACATCTAAAATGTTTCTTATAGAATTTTGTAAGGAAGAGGGAGGAGCAGAAAACTAGAGGACAGCATATTCACACAGATGTTCACTGTGCCTGTTTTCATTATAGCAAAAGACTGGGAGAACCTAAATACACCAAGGACTGTATAAATAAATAATGTTGCCACCATTTAACGGCATAATAAGGGATCTGTATATGCTGATTTAGAAAGATTGCCACTATATATTAAGTGGAAAAAAGCACTTAATTGTGGGAATAGCATGCTTCTATTATGTAAAAAAATACAAAGCTATATATTCATATATGTTCTGGTCTATGCTTTGAATGTATCTGGAAGGATACAAAACATTACCTTTCTCAAAGTGAACAAGCATTTGGTATGATAGGGAGATACTTTTTACTGTAATGTTTGAATTTTTTTGCTTTTGAATTTTTACTTTTGTAGAGCTTAAAATGTTCTCCATACTCAGTTAAAACAATGGTTTAAAAAAGGAAAGAAGGGGAGAGGAGTAGCTTTTGGAAATAGGGCCCAGTGATAGCAGAAATAATTGAAAACAGCTTGGGAACAAGAAAAATGATAGAAGCAAAGTTCCAGTAAGTCACTAATGTAAGGGGGAAAGAGTGAAAGTGCAAGAAAATAGAGGTTTGGGACCCACAAATAGACATGTAACACCCATGCATCCCTGGCAATATTACTGTATGATAGAATGATCTTTAATTATATACTAACAATGCCTCTGAAGCATCAAAATGAGATTAGCATAATGCTCTTTAAACACAGATATTTGAAACACTAAAGAGAGACATTCTCGCCTAAGTCAGAATTAAGAAAAGGCACCTGCTGTCATCCTTAAGATGTTCTATGCAGTGCAGCCAATGCAACAAGACAAGAAAAGAGAATGAACAACAGAAACGCTGAAAGAAAGAGAAGATGCCATAATGGACAACCATAAAACCCAGGAAAACTGTGCCTCGGTTCAGAGGGCAAACCGGTTACTAAAAAATACATAAAAATCAATTTTGTTTATACACACCAACAGCAAACAATTAGGAAATGTACTGGGAAAAGATACCATTCACCTTGCCTGCAAACTATTCAAAATACCCAAGTGTCAAGGTAAGAAATGCACGGGGACCTATACGAGAAAACCACGTGAAGAGCTGATGGATACACTGAAGCCCAGATGAGCAGATCTGACATTATAAAGATTCTAATTCCCTCAACGTTCATCTACAAACTTAATGAAATTTCAATCAGAATCACACAGGAATTTTTTTCCAAGTTGACCAAATCACTCTAAAATTAATTTGGAAATAAAATGCAAGAGAACAGCCAAGAAATTCTGTAATCATGGGATTCGTGCCCTAAAATAATTAAAATATTAAAACAGTGTGGAACTGGCAAAAGAACAGAGATTCATATCATCAGACAGAAAGAACTCAAGAAACAGAACCAAGAATATGTGAGAATTAACAGATGACAAAGGGAGCACTGGGAACCAGCAAGAGGAGGACAGCACTGGGAAAATGTGAGGCTGGATTCTTTACCTCCCCTGAGACATCAGATGATCTCAGAAATAAACTGAAGATTTAAGTGCAAAAAAGTGTGAAACAATTCAAAATTTAAGTACAAAAGTGTTAGAATAAACTAAAACATAGATGAAGATGTATATAAATATATTAGAGAAGCCTAATTGCTAAGAATGACGGTGAACAGAGAACTTAATAAGAAAACATTTAGAAATATCTCTGCATCAAAAAATAAAAGCATTTTTATATCAATAAGCACTAGTATCAAAACTGAGAGGCAAAGGGCAAACTGGGATGAAACTGTTTGCAATTGATAGAACAAACAATTTACAGCCTTGATATACAAAGATTTCTTACAAACTGATAAGAAAGTATTAACTCCCCCATGGAAAAACACACAAAGGACATGAATAAGCAATTCCCAAAAGAAGGAATGTAGACAGCTAACAAACATATAAAAAATATTTAAAAAAATGCATACTGTTTCAACCCAGATGCTGTTTCTCACCATTCAAGTGGCCAAATGATTTTTTAAATGACAGTACTTAGCATCTGCGAGGGGATGGGGAAAACACTACTCTTCCATGCTGCTGAGTAAAATACAAATAAGCAACACTCATCTGACGAGCAATTTACCAATATGTCTAAAAGACTCAAGAAATTAAAAAATGTTCACACCCTCTAACCCACCAACTGTAATTCCAAGACTCAATCCCAAGGAAAGGGCTAAACACACACAAGAAGTTGCACTCCAAAGACGCATTTCACAAGTTGTTGGTGGCAGGGAAAAACTGGAAAAGTAGTGGGAAACAGGTCAGGATTTGTGGTGCATGCATGTACTAAAATGCTAAGCAATTATTAAAATTCTGTTGCAGCAATGGAGTCCAGATAAGGTAATAAAAAAGCAAGTTACAAAATAGTGTGTGCTTGAATATAAAATCTTGTTTTTAGTAACTGAATGTATATATGTACTAATAAGTGATATTGAAGTATGTATATCAAAATGTAAACATATATACACCAAAAGTTTCCGTGAATAATGAGATTATGGGTGATTTTTTCTTTTAACTTGTCTACATTTTTTTTACTCTCAGATTTCCATCTTTATTGAATAATTGCCCTGATTATCTTTAATAATGATTACAACATATAATGTTTAGAACATTATAGAGCTTAATGACCTGTAGTTGTCACTAAGTAATCTATTTTCTTTTTTAAAAATAATTTTTTATTTTTCAATCACAATTGATGTTCAGTGTTATATTAGTTTCAGGGGTACATCCTAATGATTAGACATTTATGTAATTTGCAAAAATCACCCCAATAAATCTAGTACCAATCTGACACCGTAATGGTAATTACAATAATATTGACTATATTCCCTATATTTTACATCCCTCCAACTATTTTGTAACTACCAATCTGTGCATCCTAATCCATTTTTCACCCAGTTCTCCCATCCCCCTTCACCACTGGCTACCTTCCAGGTGTTCTCTGTACCTATGAGTTTATTTCTGTTTTGTTTGTTCATTAATTTTGTTGTTTCGATTCTGCATATATGTGAAGTCATAGGTATTTGTTGTTCTCTGTCTGACTTACTCCACTCAGCGCAATACCATCTGGGTCTATCCATGTTGTTGCAAATGCAATATTTCATTTTTTATGACCAAGTAATATTCCATTGTATATGTACCAAATCATCTATCCATTCATCTATGACGGGCACTTAGATTGCATTTGTATCTTGGCTATTGTAAATAATGCAGCAATGAACATATGGATGCATGTCTTCTCAAGTTAGTGTTTTGAGTGTGTTCAGATAAATACCCAAAAGTGGAACTGCTGGATCCTTCTTTGTCTCTTGATATAGCCTTTGTTTTGAAGTGTACTTTGGCCCTGGCTGGTGTGGCTCAGTTGGTTGCAGTGTCATCTATAAACTGAAGGGGTGCATGTTCAATTCCCCATCAGAGCCCATGCCTGGGCTGCAGGTTCGGTCCCTGGTTGGGATGTGTGCAGGAGGCAACCGATTAATATTTCTTTCTCACATTAATGTTTGTCTCTTTCCCTCTCCCTTCCTTCCTCTCGCTTTAAAATCAATCGGCATGTCCTAAGGTGAGAATTAAAAATAATAATGATAAAGTCTATTTGTCTGGTGTAAGTATTACTACCCCAGCTTTTTTGTTTGTTTGTTTCCATTTTCGCAAAATATCTTTTCCCATCCCTTTACTTTCAGGCTGTGTGTGTCTTTTGATCTGAAGTCTCTTGTAGACACAATATGCATGGGTCTTGTATTCTTATCCATTCAGTCACTCTGTGTCTTTTGATTGAAATATTTCATCTATTTGCATTTAAAGTAATTGTTAATAGTTATGTACTTATTGCCATTTAATTATTTTTTTAAAGATTTTATTTATTTATTTTTAGAGAGAGGGGAAGGGAGGGAGACAGAGAGGAAGAGAAACAGCAATGTATGGTTGCTCCTCACATGGCCCTCACTGGGGACCTGGCCCGCAACCCAGGCATGTGCCCTGACTGGGAATCGAACTGGGACCCTTTGGTTCCCAGCCCGCGCTCAATCCACTGAGCTACACTAGCCAGGGCACCATTTAATTATTTATTTTATCTTTCTTTTTTCTTCTATTAAAGAAGACTCTTTAATTTTTCTTCTAATACTGGTTTGGTGGTGATGAACTCCTTTAGCTTTTTCTTCCCCGGGAAACTCTTTAAATGTCCTTTGATTTTAAACGATAGCTTTACTGGTTAAAATAATCTTGGTTTCAAGTCCTTGCTTTTTACCATTCTGAATATTTCTTGTCAATCCCTTCTGGCCTACAAAGTTTCTTTTGAGAAATCAGCTGACAGTCTTATGGGAGTTCCCCTGCAGGTCACTACCTGCTTTTCTCTTGCTGCTTTATAGATTGTCTCTTTGTCTTAACCCTTGGTGTTTTACTTATGATGTGTCCTGATGTAGTCTCTTTGGGTTCATCTTTTTGGGAATTCTCTGTGCTTCATGGACTTGTGTATCTATTTCCCTCACCAAGCTAGGGAACTTTTCTGCCATAATTTTTTTTCAAATAGGATTTCAATTGCTTGCTCTCTCTTCTCCTTCTGGCACCTCCATGATGTGGATGTTGGTATGTTTGATGTCGTGCCCAACACTGTTGGTTTTTTATTTTTTTCTTTTTGTTGTCCTGATCGGTTGTTTTCTGCTTCCTTATCTTCCAAACTGCTGATTTGATCCTTTGCTTCAGCTATTTTGTGGTTGATTTCTTCTAGAGTATTCTTTATTTCAGTTACTGTATTCTTTATTTCTAACTAGCCCTTTTTTCTGTTTTCTATCTCCATTTTTATGTTTCCTACCTCTTTAAGTTCTTGCCAAGTTGATCTGTTCTTCCCCTGTGTTATTTTCCCCTTACTTTGTTTCTGCTTTATCTCTATGAAAGTCTCTCTCTGAGCTCCTGTCAGTGGAGGGCTCCTAATCATTTCCTGGTTTGACACAGCTCAAATAAACTTTAAAATATTTTTTTAATTTTATTCTATTGTTATTGTTATTCAACGTATTGGGGTGACATTGGTTAATAAAATCACATAGGTTTCAGTTGTGCAATTCTAGAACACATCATCTATATATTATATTAAGTGTTCATCACCCCAAGTGTTCTCCTATGTTCATTTTTTAATATTTATTTATTTATTTTAGAGAGAGGGGAAGGGAGGGAGAAAGAGAGGGAGAAAACCATTGATGTGAGAGAGAAACAATGACAGGCTGCCTCTTGTACATGCCCCAACTGGGGACCAACCCCACCACCTAGGCATGTGCCCTGACCTGGGAATCAAACCAGCAACCCTTTGTTTTGAGGGATGAAGCCCAATCAGCTGAGCCACAATGGTCAGGGCTTGTTTTTTAAGTATCCTTATAATCAGTTTCTTGAATTCTGCCTCTAGTAGATTGCTTGTCTCCATTTTGTTTAGTTCATTTTCTGGAGTTTTATCCTGTTCTTCCATTTGGGCCATGTTTCTTTGTCTCCTCACTTTGGCTACTGCCCTGTGTTTGTTTCTATGCACTAGTTAGAGCTGCTATGTCTCCCATTCTTGGTACAGTGACCTCATGTAGTAGATGTCCTGTGGGGCCCAGTGGCACAGTGTTTCTAGTTAGTCACCCAAGTGGGGTGCTCCAGATGTGCCCCCCACGAGGGCTGTGTGTAATCTCCTGTTGTAGTTGAAGCTTGTTTGTTGTTGGCAGGTCAGTGGGAGGGACTGACCCCTAGGCTGATCCGCTGTGAGGACCAGCCACAGCTACAAGGAAGGAAATGCCGTGCAGGGGTCCACCCCACGGAGTAGGACTGTGTTCAGCAGGGCTCTGGTGCCTATCAAGTTCACCCCTTCGTTGTCTCACTTCTGGAGGTGTCTGTGTGGTGCTCCAGTGTGTTCTGACGTTGTCCACTGGGTATCCTGGCTCTAGGGCCTCCCAGGAGGTGCAGGCCAAGGTCAGCCACTGCCTGTGCCCTGCCCAGGGCCACCCAGCATGAGCTACAAAGCGATCTTCAGATGGTCGTCACTGTGCTGGGCTTGCAGGTGCCCTTTGGGAGAGGCCAAGCTGCGAATGGAGGCCAGCTGACACTAGTGGAGGGCTTGGGTTGTTTAGCAAGAAATACAGGACACACTGAGGCCAGATGCTGCTTGTTTGGGGTTTGTGGACCTTTGAGAAATTTTAGGAATGTCCACTGCACAAGAACAGACAGGCCATTTTTATGGAAACGACACTGGAAGGGGCACGGATGGGCCTGCAAGTTGGTTGGGCAGGGTCTCAGGGAATAACGGGGGCAGGGCAGATGGGGGAAGAGGAGGACTACGCTGTCAGTCGGGCTGTGGAGACTCAGATATGGCACCTGCCAGTGCCTGTAGCGGGGAGGGCTCAGCAAAGGAGCAATGGCTTCTGTCAGCACTCCTGCCTGGGAGTAAGCCGCCCCATTCGCTGTCTCCTGAAGCCAGACAATTCAGTTCCTCCCAAGTGGCCCTGGCACCTTTCAAGCTGCTGCTCCAGTGCTGGAGCTCAGAGCCAGTGAGTCCGAGTAAGTCTGTGCAACAGCCCTTTAAGAGGAATTGCCTGGGACTCCAGAAGCCCTCCACCTCCCTCAGCCACAATCTGGTTTTCACAGCCAGAAGTTATGGAGGCTTCTCTTCCGGGCACCGGAGCCCTGGGCTGGGAGCCTGATGCAGGGCTGGGACTCCTCACTCCTCAGGTGGGACCTCCATCGCTGAGATTATCCCTCCCAATTTTTAACGGCCACACGAGTGTGTGGAGCCTGCCCCTTCTGCACCGCTGCCCCTCCTACCAGCCTCAACGTGGCTCCTTTTTCCCATCCTCCTTGAAGGACTTCTGTTCAACTAGACTTCAGGTGGTTCTCAATAATGACTGCTCCGCAGTTTATTTGAAATTTTGAGGTCAACTTGTCTACATTTAAAAAATGTTTTTAAATAAATACACTTCTGACATAAAAAAATTTTTTAACTTGTTCGTAAAAGAAAGCTTGAATACACCCATATGCAGAGTAGCACTACTCACAAGAGGGAGAAGCAACCCAAGGGTCTGCCCACAGATGATAAACAAAATGCGGTCTATGCATACAATAGGATAGTATTTAGTCTTTAAAATAAAGGAAGTTCTGAAACATGCTACAACACAGATGAACCCTGGGGACATTATATTAGGTCAAACAAGCCAGCACAATAGGACAAATCCTGTGTGATTCCATCATATGAGGTACCAGAGACAGAAAGTAGAACGGTGATTGCGGGGGGCTGGGGAAGGGGACTGGGGAGTCGCGTTTAAAGGGAACTAAGGTGCACCTTGTGATGATAAAAAAAGTTCTGGAAATAGATGGTGCTCATGGTTGCCTAACAATAATGTAAATTTAATATACTCAACACCACTGAGCTGTACACTTAAACATGGTTAAGATGGTAATTTTATGTTATGAGTATTTTACCACAGTTTTTTTTTTTTAAAGCTTGACACACAAAATAGTTTGATTTTTAAAGTTCGGGGGAGGGGCTTCAGTTCTTTAGAAGCCACTTAGGAAGAACAGCTTACTCTCAGGTAAGGCCAAATAAACGAGGTGTTAGGGTAGAAAATGAGACATAACCAACACTCCAGAGACCTTTCATTTGGCACTGCCGCCTTCTCTGCCTGGCATCCAGTGCCCTTCTCAAGCTGGCACTTGTTCAACCCCCCTCCCTTTGGTTGGCCCTGCCATGCCAGCCTCGGGACTAGCGAGCACAGCGGGGGCGGCAGGGCTCCCTCCGAGCCCCTGGGCACCCCTCCCTCCCTCCCTGCAGCAGTCTCAGGATGGACAAGCACCCCGAGTACGGCCGAGCCTCCGCCAGGCCCTACCAGTCTCCCTGCCCCCTTCTCTTGGCTCCCAGTCCATAAGGGCATTTGACTTTCTAATTCTTCCCTCCTCACAACAAAAAGCTAAATGTTCCCCGGGCACTTGGCCTGGTTCCTGTGCGGGAGCAGAGATGGCTGAAGAAGGCAGGCAGAAAGATGTCAGCCCCAGCAAGTTCTCGAGAGCTGCTGCCTCACACACCATATGGCTTCATACACCAGCACTGATATGCCCATCTTTCCGCTCATCAGGGGCCAGAGACATTAAATGACTCCCTTCCTCAGTGTCACAGGGTGAGTCCTTAATTGCTTGGGAAAGAGAGAAAAATCAACAGCCAGCCTAGGGCACTGCCCCTGGTTCCCACCAAAGAGGACTCAATGCCTGAAGCGGGGAGGAAGCAGGTGTGAGGACCATCCTCTGCTCACAGCCCGTGGCCTGTGCTGCGGCCTCGGCAGACCCCCATGTCCTCAGATGCCGTCTCCCCACTGGACTTCAAAGGGATGGGCGGACACGTGGGCTTCGGGATTTCTGGGTACAAAATGGAGCAGTGTTCATTTTTCTTGGTAACTCTGCTGCTGGGTCCAGATAGCTTTGTTCATGTTAAAAAAAAAAAAAAAAATCTGTTTGGCCACTCTAACAAGTGCTCGCCAGAAACTGCAGGAGGCCGGCGGCAGGAGCCAGGTTATAAAAGGGAGATGAAACCCCGGACTGGAAAAAGAAGATCACGCACAAGGGCTGCAGCTGTGAACACAAGCCCGGTCTCCAGCACCACGGTGTTTGGGGTGAGCGGAGGGAGAAGGGCCCAGAGTGGCCGAGGGCGCCCAGGCTCAGGGGGCCTGTGTGGGTGGGGGTGGGGGGCAGGGCAGGGCTTCTCAGAAGGGGCAATTATCCCTCAGGTTTGACCAATAGCAAGAAACCCACCAGGGACCCAGAAGAGAGAGCACCAGAACCACTTAGGCAAAACTTTCATGAAGGTGCACGTTCTTAACAAGAAATCTCTCCAATGTGCTTCCAGAAGCTCCTCCAATGTGTTTATCAAAAGCACAGAGAGTAAAAACTAGAGAGGACCAAAACATGTGCATTAATTTAGAATAAAGAGAATGCAGATCAAGCTCCTTGTGCCTGGTTTTCTCAGTTCTCCACAACGGAGAAGTGCCTTCCCCCAGGCTGGGCGCACCAACCCCACATCCATCACCTCCGTCCCGATGGCGGCCACCCAAGGCCCAGGCATGGGGCTATAGAGAAATTAATCAGTCAACCCAGCCATTTAAATAGATCAGACACTTCATGCTTTGCAGGGTGAACAGGTGCGAGAGGGTTTCATGATGGTTGGCCACAAGGAACCCGGAGAGAGGCTGTTTCTCTGCATTTGAAGTCATTCAAACTCTTGATAATGGAAGGAGAACAGATTTTCAACCCTGAGGTCATCCGCGCAATGCTTCCCGCCAGCTCGGAAATAGTTACCGTGGCTCAGCCAAGCTGCCAACCCTTTCTAAAAACCCAAACCCTGCGAAGAAAAGAACTGAAGCAGAAAACTCCCGCATCTGCGACATCTGAACGTGTTCCAGGCTTCCGGGTCTGCCCGAGGTCTCAGTCCCCAAATGCCCAACCCACCTGGGAGTGCTGAAGAGTCAGACCTGGAGCCTGTCCACCCATCTGTCTAGGACCCCCATTTAGCCTTGGTCACTGGGGTGTGAGCAGCTCCAGACCACTGCCCAGCCTCTCAGCTGAGAGGGACCTCAGAGGACGTCTAAGGCAAGGCCAGCCTCTTGTTTCTTAAAAAGGAGACTTAGGTGCAGAGAGGGGAAGGGCTGGCCCCTCACTTCCCAGTGAACTTGTGATAAACTGGGCCTGGGACCCCAACTCCTGACCCCAACTCACTAAAGATCTTCAAGAGCAGGACTATGGGAAATTTCAAGTCACAGAACAGGTGGCCAAAGGACCCTGGAGGCCGATCTGCAGATGGATGCCCATCTGGGCGCCCACAGGACCCTCTCAGCATGGGCTTCAGCTGTTCCCCTTGCCCCCTGTCTGTCCCCACCGGGGCCACCTGTTCACTACCAGCACCAGCTTGGGGGAGCTGGGGCTCTGCCTCACTCGCCCAGCCTGGCGGTGCAGCACTCAGCTCTGCAGATGGCAGCTCCATCCTCCGGGAAAGGCACCAAAAGCCACAGCGCGGCCTCAGGGAAGGAGGGGACAGCAGCTGGGAGCATGGGACCGAGTGGCTTCCTTCAGCCTCCTAGTGGAGCTGGTGTTTCTACAGCTGTTCCTGAGCAGGTTGCGCGCTCCCAGGGGCAGGAAGCCCAAGGAGCTGTCTCTTCTACCCTGGGACCCTGACGGCGCTTAGCCCCTGACCCTCCTGGGCCAGGCCCTTAGCCTTGAGAGGCATGGTTCAGATGCACTGCACTCCCCCCAGACCCTGGGACCAGGTGGAAGGGTCACCTGGCCACAGCACGGGCGCCCTCAGGGAGCACCCACATGGAAACCTTCCTCTCTTGTGTTCTACAAGGTCGCAGTCCTCAAAAGGGCGGACGCCTTGGGAAGCCCAGATCTGGCTGAGCACGGGCCTTTGCTTCAGCCTTCGAAAGGAAATATACAAAGGGCAGAGCTATCGCTTTCTCCATCAGTCCGTGAATTCACTGGAAGGCTACTGGGCAAATCGACACAGGCCCGGAGCCCTGGAGGTCGCTGTCCTGAGAAAAGAGAGGGTGAGCTCTGCTCCCCCAGCTCGATTTCCCCGCCGGAGTCTGTGGGAAGGGCACTTTTGTCAGGGCGCCTTTTTAGATCCTTTTTTCAGAGCCTGCCGGCGGGAGCTCTAAGGGCGACCGCCTGTGCGGAGGGGCAACCTTCCTCTCCCAGCCCCAGGACTTTCTTTGGGGGAAGCAGTTGGCTTCAGAACCCTGCCCCCACCTCCGCCAACTGTTACCTCCCTGCTTCAGTCCCCTCTTCCTCGGGGCCACTGTCTCCTTTGCAATCAGGGCGATCCTTCCATAGCACAGACCCAAACAAGCCCCTGTTCCGTTTAAAATTCTTCAATACCTTCTTCCTATTTTCATCAGACATGGCCAACAAGGGCTTGTGGGCTGGATCCTGCCCCACTGCCTGCCCTCTTCTCTCACCTCACCCACAGCACTGTAGCCACCCAGAGCTCCTTTGCGTCCTCAACTTCCCCCAGAGATCTGTCATCTCTGGGCCGTGCCTGCCTCTCCCGGGAGTGTTCCTGACCCCAGCCCACCTAGACAACTCCCACTCCTCCTTCTAGTGTGGCGGGTGAAAGAAGGCTCCAGAGTGGGCGGCCTGGGCTTGAACCCTGAGTCCGACACTGACAGACCCATGGTGTCACCTTGGTTAAGCTGCTTAACCTTTATGAGTCTCATTTATCTTACCTCTAAAATGAGAATGATAGTTCGACTTCCTCTGATCATGGTGAGAATAAATGAGGCAATGCACACAAAGAGTTTGCACACTGCCAGGTACACAGAAGGAGCTCAATAAATGCTAACCTCAAGCAACCACTTGGACGACTCTTGCAAAGAGCCCAACCCGGAAATCCCATGTTCAGTAACAGGGACAGCCACGGCGGAGGGTGGTCAGGAGAGTGGACCGTTCTCCCCGAGGATGCACCATGGTGCCCCCACTAGAACGTGAGCTCCCTGAGGACTGGGGCTTCCCTCTGCTGTGTTCACTGCTGAATCTCCAGAACTCTAAATGCAAAACCTGCGTGTGGACTGGCTGATTGAAAACAGCCACAAGGGAAGCTCCCATTTGAGCACCCACCTCTGTATGGGTGCTGGGCAAAGTCCTTTCCCACGTGTCATCGAGGTCAGCACTTTTGTTGTTTCCATGTTACAGGGGAAGGGACTGAGGCTTAGCAGGGTTAAGGCCAGGGCTGGAGGGACAGCTCACGATCCTATGGGCACTGTTCTATAGATGCAGGAACTGAGAAGCTCTATAGCAGAGAAACTAACTGTCCCCACCCGTTCTGCCCCTCCCCTTTAGCTATGGGGGTACAAGTCCACCCAGCATGAGACCATACTTCTCAGGACACCTTACAGCCAGCTGTGGTCATAACCAGTTCGAGGTGCTGCAAGATGAGCAGAAATGATACACACAACTTCCACATCGCTTCCTTAAGGGAAATCACTCGCCGCTCTCTGGCAGGCTGGAATGAGCCCAGGGTTCTGGAGAAACTGCTTCTACCATGAAGATAAGGAAGGCACCCCAGAGAGTGGTATAGCAACAAGACAGAGGCTGGGTCCTGTCCTGAATGACATTACGGAGCGGGGCTGCCTCCTCACCCGGCTCACCCCCTACCTCCAAGCTATTGAGCAAAAGAGAAATAAACATCCACTTTGCCTGGGCCAGTCTGCTTTGAGGTTTCTGTGGTACAGAAACAGCCTACAGCTAGCCAGGAGGTCCCTGCCCAAGACACACAGCTCATTCCTTTTGTTTGTTTCTGCAGCGTCCTGGTACAAGGGAGAGAAGTTGCTGGCCTCACTCCTGTTGCTCTGGGTATCAGAAGGAAGTGTTAAAGCTGCGAAGAACAGAACCAGGGCTGAAGAAGCCCACAGGATGGCTGCGGAGTGAGCTGTAGCATGTCCAGAGGTCTCCTTCCACCTACGCTTGCAGTGAGGCCAGAAAGGGAGGCAGCTCTCATGGGATATTGCTCCCCAGATGGAAATCTCCTGAACGAGTCATTCCACACTCCCTCAAAGGCCACCCTGTGACCGCCTCTTGTGAAAACAACACTCTGGTGGCTATTTCTATACTGGAATGATGACAATTTGGGATTTGGGTTTCCCTCCCACAAAATGACTAGACAAAACAGCTTCTTTTTATTCAAATCATCCTGTGCCTTTGTGAAAATATTCTCTTACTATTCCCAGCATGTTCCTGGAGGCTGCAAGTATGTCTTATCGCATGCAATACACGCACTCCTGAAAAATTAACAATTTCATGTTTCTACCAAACCTCATCCTTTTAAAACGTACGTGTTGAGCTTTCCAATTGAAGGGGCGCTGTTATGAATGCGTACGTAAAAGTGAATCATTGCCCCCATCGTACGTGCTATAAAAATCCGACTCCACAGCCCTGCCGGAGCCGAGCGGGTCCTTATCAGCCGTCCCGCCGCTCCTCACTGTGCCTCTACAAGGCCGAGAGCCTGAAGCAAATGCAGTGTCCCAAGTACATGTGTCTCTGCCTGAGGAAGTGGGCTCTCATCCCTGCGGCAAATGAAATTCTCTGTGTACCAAGGAACAGAAAACTCGAGTCAAAAAGGCGTAAGAGAATTTTCTGGCTTGGGCCTCGGAAAGGTCTGGAGGTAGCGCTGGCTTCACTAAAGACGTCATCGAGAGCCGGGTGTCTCCCATCCGTCCTCTAGGCCCCCGTGGTGTCCGTACCGTCCTAGGGAGGTCGCTCCTCGTGTGGCAAAATGGATGCAGCAGTTCCAGGCTCTGTATCCACTTACCATCCAAGGTAAAAAGAGAGGGCTGGTTTCCAGAATCTTCTCCAGAAGAGTTAAGGTACCTTATCACAAAAGCCTCTAGCCAATATCCTCTTATGCCTCTTTGGACCAAACTGGGTCATACCTCTATTCCTGAACCAATTTCAGCAGCCTGGGAAATGTTGTGTGTTGATCAATCATGTGGCAAAGAAGACAGAGTCATCCTGATTGGATTATACAAATCACAGACAATTCCCCCTGAGCCGCTTGGCCGTGGGCAGAGGAGGGTGGAACGCAGGCCGGGAGATGATTGGTGACTGAAGATTACATTAGCTCCCTTTGGCAGCCGCACCGCGTAGCTGGGCTCATCAATTTTCCCTTCAACCAAAACCCTTCGGTCTCTCTGATAATACAGTTCTCCACTACCCTGTAAAAGCACCATCCATTTTTTGAATGCACAGCAAAGACTTTAGATTTTATCCCTGTGAGTTTTTCAGCTGATTAGCTCAGCTGCTTCTGTCACCCAAACTCGGAAAACAAAGCTCTCCTGACCGGCCTCTCCTCACAGCACCGGCCAGCACAATTCACACCTTCCGTTCCCTCCGAAACCCTCGCCCGTCCCCACGGCTGTGCGGGTGCCGCTCGGGGCCGCCAGGCCCGCCGCACTGCGTCTGGGCGCTGCTGCTCTCGCCAGGCCACTGGGTGGGCTCCCTGCTCATTTAAAACAGCGTGAGAGGCGCTGTCGTTTCTTCCGAAGCTAAACTGGAAAGACTCAACAAAAGCAAGTCGCTAAACTTACAGAAGCAGCGCTGCTGGAAAGGCGCACCATTTACAGAAGTGCCATTCAACCGAGACGGGAGAAGGTATCTGCGAAAGACTGGAAAGAAGTCACAAGAAATCTAAGATTCGGAACTTAAATGACTTCACGGGTTTCTCCGAGGACTTGCTTCATTTCTGCGAAACTGGAGACTAGAGACGATGTGTTGCGGGTGAGGCTTCCGCTCAGGAAAGACCGCGGAACCCAACGGGCACACCCGGACGCAAAGGCCATGTCTTGGCCCTGAGAAAAAGCTTGGCAAACGGATGTACATTTATATGTCTTGAGTTAAAATGGAATATTTAAATGTTTATCTGACTTAGTTGATTATCCAGCCAACTCCTGCCTTTCACTATGGGACACTAAACTTCCCGTGCAGCGATCCCACGTCGCATGCACCCCAGCTTCCTGCCATACAGAACTTTACCGGCCTGTCATCAATCTTTCCCTCAACGCAAGAAAATGTTGAGAAAGGCGCACTGAGCTCAGAACTGTCCCTGTGCCCGCAGGTCGCTTCCTTGCTGACGGGTCAGGATGGAAGGAGGGACTTTATAACAGTGGGTGTGGATCTGCGGGGCAGGAGGGATCTGGAGAGAAGGGCGGCAGGCGAGGAGACTACCTGGGGGGGTAGTCGTGTCTCCAGGTGCAGGAACCTGCGTGTCGGCAGCAAGAGTGGAAAGGAGCAGGTGCAGATGGGACCTTACAAAGGGACAATCAGCGAGGCCGGGTGAGTGGTCGAGAAATCAAAGACGAAGATGGGGTTCCCGAGGGCTCGCCTCAGCCTAAATAGGGAAGACGACAGAGGAATACATTTGGGCTTATGGATGAGATTTCAACTGTCGGAAGTTTGAGATAACAATATTTAATGTTTCCAGCCAGATGAGAACATAGGCAGATAACTCAGAACCATTTACGCCTTACCTCTAAGAATAAATGAAGTCATCGGGGAAAGAAGCATAGAAGGGCTCACCTCAGAGCACACCCACATTTCAGGTGCTGGAGAAGGAGGAAGAGGGGCCGGGCCTGAGCAGAAACGTGGGGTGGAGGAAACCATGCTCGAGAAGATGAGGGTGAAGAGCGTTTCCAAGGGGAAAGAGGCCACGGGGCAGATGCTTCAGGGACGCCCAGCAGGGCCAGTGAATGTCAGGCTATCGAGGTCCCTGGTTGGCACCGTTAGACTGTTTCCATGATGTGCTGAGGAAACTGGGGGAGCCTGTGGAGAGCCGGGTATCATGGCTGCCTGGGGTCCCTCTCCTCCTTCAGGGGCCAGGAGCAGCAGGAAGGGGTTTTAGGGGAAGAGGATGGTGTTCAAGAAAAAAGAAGCATTGCTTACCTCTGAAGTCATCATTACAAGGGGGAGGGGAGAGAAGATAAGCCCCCAGCCCATGCCATTATTCAAGGCACTTTTTTTTTAAAGATTTTATTTATTTTATTTTTAGAGAGGGGAAAGGAGCGAGAGAGGAAGGAGAGTAACATAGAAGCCTGGTTGCCTCTCGCACGCCCCCTACCGGAGACCTGGCCCACAACCCAGGCCTGTGCCCTGACTGGGAATCGAACCAACGACCCTTTGGTTTGCAGGCCGGCACTCAATCCACTGAGCCACACCAACCAGGGTGCAAGACTCTTTCTCAGGAGGACTAGGAACAAGCCCAAAGCTCAGGAGGAAGTACGTCAGACACAGAAGAGGCAGCCAGGCTGGAGGAGAAAGAGCACAGGCCACCCTGGCTCACCCACTACACACCTGCTGCCCCCAAGACTAACGACCCAGCATCCTGAAGCAGGGTTCTATTCTGACTGCGTGGCAGCAGGGGTCTGCAGGGGGCCCTTTCATCAGGACCTCAGCCCAGGCTCCACAGAGGAGTCCAGGAGCTGCGTAGCGTCCAGCTTCTTCTGCCTTACCATTTCAGGCCCCGCTTCCCGCAGCGGGTCTCCTCCCGGGGCCCGAAGGCTGGCATGTGCAAGGGGCAAATGTCCGGGAAGCTACAGAAGCCACTGGGAGCATCCCTAGATGCGTGAGGTCTGTCTAGCCATACGGACCCCAGACTCCTGAATCATCTTCCATGTTCCCCAAAGGAAGGGTTCAGAGTAAAACAGGAGGGAAGGAGAGGAGGAAGGGCAAAGGAACGAACAGTACTCAGCGTGGACAAGGAGGGCTTAACCACTGTCAGGGAACGGGAGCACCAGCATGGAGAGATGGTCACGGAAAACAGCTTCGGGTCGCCCTTCACACTCTGCCCTGGAGCCCAGGGCCCACAAGCCCCACAGACCACGACCAACAGGGGGTGACGGAGCCTCAGCCCCGGCCCCCCTCAGGCTCCTCTGAGGCCTTGCATACCTCCTCGAGGAGGAGATAAAGGGGTGGTTCCTACGCCACTTCTTCTGCCTTAAGTGTCTTCCAGTGACCTCTCCACCCTCTTCCCAGTCCTCCTGGATATTCTGCTAGCAGTTCAAGTTCACCTCCCCAACCTTTTCCCACTTCATGGCTACCAGGTACATCATGTTAATAATACTGATAGTATTGTAATAAATAATTATTATTAGCTATGCACCTTAAAAATAAAGTATGCCATCTTGGTCTTAGCTCATTTGCTCTCCACAACCACCCGGTAAGGGAGCTGGGGATTGTTAGCTCTATTTCGCAGCGAGGGCGTTGAGGGTCGGAAAGGTAACGTGCCTCGCTCCAAGCGCTAACATGGGCGGCTGGTGCAGCCCGAATCGGAAACCAAGTCTTGTCTCCCAGCCCCGGGCCCCACCTCCAATATCCTGTTGCCTCTGGATGCCCTCCCTCTCACCTCTAATGCATCTGAACTTATGCTCTTCTGGGTCTGCTCCTCAAACAACATGTAGCCCCAAACTCAGTCCCTCTCCCTGGCCAAAACCTACATCATTTCTTCCATTTCTTTTCTTTTTAAAAAAAGTCTTTCCATTTCCATGGCCCACATTTTGGAGACAGTTTATTTCCAGCTGTTATCAGCTCTTTCTTTTGTCTCTTCCTCTGTTGATTTCAAGATGCCCAAAACCAGAAAGAAAATGATAACGTGGCTGCATTCGCCCAACTGTCTGACCGTCACCTGTTGCAGAACAGGGCAGGGTGCGCGCCCAGGAAAGAGACGGGGAAAGCGGCCCTGTGGCCAAGGTTTCAGCTTCAGAAATGGGTTTCCTCCCCCTCTGACTTCTATGCAACGCAAGCAAAACTCTGGGACTCACACTCTTGACCCACAACTTGGATTCAAGCTTCTCCAAATCACCGCCACTTGGGGACGTGATGACGGTCTACAGGAGAGGTCCTAGAGTCGGTGCAGGGGAGCCCCGCCCCCACCAGCAAGAGCAGAGCCAGGACACCTGAGTCCGAGCCTAGGGACACCCCACCCCGGGTGGTGGGGGGGAGGTTGGGAAAGTCACACAGGGGTGACAATAACTGATTATCAAAATACTTAAATCAGCCCTGGCTGGTATGGCTCAGTGGATTGAGTGCGGGCTGCGAACCAAAGGGTCGCCGGTTCGATTCCCCGTCAAGGCACATGCCTGGGTTGCAGGCCAGGTCCCCAGTGGGGGCCATGTGAGAGGCAACCATACATTGATGTTTCTCTCCCTCTCTTTCTCCCTTCCTTCCCTTCTGTCTAAAAATAAATAAAATCTTTAAAAAATACTTAAATTACCACCAACACCACAAAATGCATGGTTCTGTGTATTCATTTAATTGTTTGCTGGGCATGCTGAAGGGCAAAAAACTGTGAACTAGTAGGAAAGGGGGCGTGCCCGAGTGTTCCTTTGCTATACCTTGAAGTACTTCCCACCGTGCCGCTTTGTGTGGGGATGGGGTGGGCAGGGGATGCTGCAGGCTGCTCACCTGAGCTGTGTCTGCTCCACTCTGGCATGGGGAGCCCTTTTGTTAGCGGGGTGGTGGCTGCCATGAGTACTCAAGGACACCGTGGGTCCCACATCTTCCACAGGGTGAGGCTCTTCCACCCACGCTCATGATTGACACCAGCGGAGTGATCCTGGGCAATCACTTCAGCTCTTTGACCAGCAGTTTCTAAAATACCTCAAGGGGCCCCAGGATTTAGTGTCATCACCTCAAGGCCTCCCCTGGGGCTGAGGGGTGGCCTAGAGCACGCGGCCTCCCTCACTTCAGGGCCCAAGGTCATACCATCATTAGGTGATAAGGCTGGGATTTGAACTCTGGTCTCCTGGCTCCAGAATCGAGGCCCTCAACTGTCGTGCTATACGCCTCTCAAGGGGATTCGTGTTACGCAAACCAACTAGGTCTGACCACAACATGGTAAGACTGACTTTTTAGCAATCCAGAACATTCCGCATTCACACGTTCTTTGAGTAAGACCCTCAGGTGTTGGGAAAGGTGGGGTGAGGACTGCTCACTGATTCCAACAATGACACCATCGCCCGAAACACATCTGGGACCGTCTCCGGGAGCTGCTCTCGGAGTTGCTGAATATCCCAGGTGGTGCAGGTGGTGGCAGCACCCGGACCCCCGATCCAGAGAGTACTTCTGTACCCAGTCCCCACCTGGGGTGTCAAGTACAGTGCACACGGGCTCCGGGATCAAGCTTTGGTGATGTTGTTCTTGGATAAAAACTCATCGTGACTGTGGAGTAACACAACTGGCCTCCCCCGTGGGGCTGGTGGAGCAGCTCCACCGGCCAGTGGAAGAAATGTTTCTCCTCCCAAAGTGGCTACTAAAGTGGACGGGACACTCATCTGTTTGGTGAAAAACAAAAAATCGGCTCCATCCTTTACAGTCACACCTCTACAGCCAACGAGTCATGAACTTGGAGTTGTTTTTCCAACGGTGGAGATGAATTTCCACTGATTTGCACGCCCGCTCACCCGCTCCACGACTCTGCCTTGTGAGAAATGACACACATTTTCGAGAAGGCTGGCCAGGTGAGGAGTTCAGCCCAAGGCCACGCACAGAGAGACGCTCAGTGACCCTTGATGAGAATGAGTCACAGCACAGAGCGCCAACAGGAGTGAGCTGGCCACATCCCATCCCTAATCCTTCTGAAAAATGCAACCGCCGAACTTCCACCCTGCCGCCCTCACCGCCGTTTCCCTCCTGCGCTAGTTTGAGTTCAAGGCCGCCAGCGGCCAGCGCCAACGCCTTCTCTCCCATGCTCCCTTCATTGCCTAAGTGGCGCCCTTTGGCTCTTGGTGGCAGCAGACCAACCCCTGAAAGTCTTCACATAGTCCCCAAATCCTGGGCCTCTCGGGCTGGTTTCTGTCCCCAGACAAAGAGCTCAGCATGCTGGGACACTGGCAACAAGATTGACGCACCTTCCGGGTCCTTTTTCCAGATGGCTTCCCTCTTTCCTGTTTCCCTTGCAAGACCATTGAAAAATGGTGGGGACCAGACCAGCTCAGGAAAACACCCAAAGAGGAGGTGCTGAGCCTGCTGCACCCAGAAGAACTGGTGATCCCAACGGCCTGCCCTGCTGAAGGGACAGCAATAAGCACAGTCACAGCAAGCACTTAGCAAACACCCACCGCTGAGCGTGCTGGACTACCCCAACCTCCATTCCCAGGAGGCATGACCAGGATGAACAGGTGCAATTCCCAGCACATCTCTCCAAAAACTGGCCTTGCAAGACAGTGGACACCATGGGATGGGAGGGGACGAAGCAGAAGCTGGGCGTCCTTTGTTGGGGTGAGGTGTAAAAAGGATTTCAGCATTGGGTGGGAGGTCAGATGCTGGAGAATCCCTGGAGTCCTCTTGACCCTTAAAATTTAATGAGAAAGATACACACACACACACACACACACACACACACACACACACGCCCTCAGCCTACCACTGATGTTATCGCCTTCCTTGAGAAAACTGAGATTTCCATCCCAGGCTATTCCAGTGGGAAAGCTGCCCTAAAATCGTGCCCTACCCTGATGAACTCCCAGCCCGGACGTGGTGGAGAACTCTCCCAGGGACTTGCTTTAAGAGCTCAGTTTCTTCCCACACGACTCACTTTCAGGTTCAGCTCTGTGAACCAGCCCCCGCCACACACCTTCACCAGCTCGCACACCATTCCCTGTACTCCAGAGGCAGGTGTCTGGGGCACAGGTGGGAGCCCAGCTCCTCGGAGCCACTGCCAGCACCACCATTTGCAGAGCCGGGCCCCTGCGCAGCTGCTGCCTCCTCGCCGGTCTTGCTGGGCACACTGACGCACCGCTGCCAGCCTGCTTTCAATATCCGCTCGTCCCTCGCTGGCCTACCAGCCAGACGGTCCCCCCCCCCACCCCTTTCTCTTTGAAGAAAAGTGATTTAATTTCATGAGACTTGGGGTAATCATGTTATGATCTTCAACATTAACCAGAACCAACTCCCTGCTACAGGAGGGTGGGGAAGGAAAGGGGAAGAAAAAAGTAAACAGTCCCATTCGGGATTGCCAGAAATGAGAGGAAAAAGAAAATCACAGCAGCTGCTCTGCTGGTTCCCCTGATGAGGACGGGCCTCTGCCAGGAACGGGGCCTCTGTGCCAAGGTTTCTGGAAACAAGGAAGTTGGGCTTGGCAGGACCTCCACTTCTACAGGTTAATCAGCTCAATTCTGGTGGGGGGAGATACTGGTTTTCATTCCTTAGCCTCCTCTCCCATTCCCACCCCACCCCTGCCTCCACTCACATCCCTTGGCACTCTGCACCCCACTCCCGCCCGGCGGCTGAGATTACCTGACATCCTTCCCCACCTGAGCCAGGGCCACCTTGCCTCCTCCTCTCTGAGGCTGAGCCCAGGATGCAGAGCTGCTTCAGAGGCCAGGTCAACGGCCTCTTTAAATTTCCCCGAAGGGCTTCACCCCTGCCGACCTCTCAGAGCTTTCTGGACAACAGCAGATTTGACGAGAAGGTTGGGGTCAGAAACGAAAAGGGTAAGTCAGGAGGAGGGGCACTCAAAAACGACAAGGAATAATTCGGGGCACAGCCCCAGAACAGTGCATCTAAGGGTTAGCTGGAGTCAGCGAGGAATTCTCATGAACAATGGTCCTTCTTGGCAGACAGTCCAAGGGTGTGGTGCTAGCTTGAAAAAACAGCAAATAACGCCGGCTCCAGGGCCACCAGGGAGGGGGCTGGTGCAAAGCTGGAGAGCTGGGGCGAGGGACTTCCTGCAGACACCCAGGAAATGATGGGTCCACTCAGAAGGGGCTCCCCCGGACTCTGGCTCCAGAGACGCCGTGGCGGAGCTCAGCTCTGTGAAGGGCAAGCAGCGGTCTCCCAGCCCTGGCTCCCCCTGATCTCCCTGGGTTGCCTGTTCTCAGGCTCCTCCATAGGGGTGCTGAAACTGCACCATCGTCCCGGGACTGCGACACCCAGAGACCACCACGCCACGTCTCAGCCTCACAGCATCCACTCAGACTCCTCCTGGAGGGAAATGAGACCCTGAACGTGACTGTGGACACATATGTTTGCAGTTTAAGTCCCTTTCTAGGGTGTAAGGGAAACAATTCAAGTGAAATTGGCCACCGCATGACTGCCACATTGTCCCCAGGCCTCCATTCCAGGCTGCTGGCTGAAGGGCATGTGTGTGGGGTCCTCGCCGTCCAGGCGAGCAGGTGGGCACACCCTCAGACCCCGGGGAGGCTAAGCCAAGTCCTACGTGCCCGACATAGAAACTATAATTCATTTTAATACATTTTTGTCTTTGCAAGCTACATTTTTGGTTTGTTGGTTTTTTTCCGAACTTCATATAAAAAATTTAATTTAAGATAAAGGTCAAGCCGAGTAGAACCAGAGGGATTACGAACTCTAATTACCGAGAATGTGAAGAGATATTATTGTCTTAGAAAAGTGATCAAAGCAGGCTTAGAGCACATCTTGGACCATGTCAGGGCTTAATGCGGCAGTTCCGGAGACTGCCCTTCAATGCTTGAGAAAAAGCAAAGAAAACCGCTGTGTCCAGGGGCATCGGTGTCAGGCAACCCGTGTTCCCTCAAAATCAGACCCAGCTCCCCTGGGAGGGCAGACTCCCCAAGCAGCTAACGGAGGTGGGAAGGGGCTGGCTCCTGAGCCTGCAGCCTTCGTGGTTTGCGGCTCTTCTCCGAATACAGAAAGTCCCACGAGTGGGAGGAACGGAGGCCTGTGGGGAGCGGGGTATGCTGAGGGACAGAGAAGGGCTCCAGCAAGAAGCAATGTGGCGGTCGCACACAGCAGGGACATGTGGACACAGAGCATCCCAGAAGTCTCGAGAAGCCCCAGGTGTGGGTCTGACCCCATAAAGCACATGTCTCTTAACTGTGAGCTCCAGACCAGTGGCGGCTTGGAGCAGCGGCGAGACGCCGGGCGAGGAGCTAGGAGATTTCGGTTCTAATTGCATCTTTTCAGCACACGGTCCTTCTCCCAAGGCAGGCTGGAGGGGCTGTCATTGCCCCGCGCCTCTACGGCCTCTCTGCACAGCGAGTGAGTTTAGACAGAACCCCCTTTCTGTGGGGGGAACAACCACACGTGACATTTCTGAATTGTCCTGACCAGTTCAGTAAAACCCACCCAGAAGGCCTACGGCTAACTTTCACTGAGCACTTGATGTGAACCAAACACTTGCACTAAGTAAGCACTCGAACCAGCTCGTTTAACTCGCAGCAATCCTGGGTGGAGGCATTAGTATCACCCCCAACAGACGAAAGGAGAACCTGAGTCACAGAGTGGCTGAGGCACCTGTCCAACATCACAGAGTTAGCACACGATAGAAGTTTGAGCCTAGACATACTCCACAGAAGTCCCACCTCTCAGGCCGCTACGTACGCAGCCCACTAAGAAGAGGCGAGGGAAGGATTCCCAGCGCGCATCCAGAAGCCCGCAGCCACGTGCCTGGGAATGAGCTATTTGGGCTCTCCCCAAAAGGCTGCCTGCTTGTATCGGGGTTCCCCATCAGTGTCTTCCCAGGGGGGCTGTGATGTGTGACCCATTTGGCCTGTAGCACGACCCCGGGTCTTGGTGCCCTCACCAAGGGTGGCAAAGGTGAAGCATGTTAGCACCCCAAACAGGGGCGCCAAACCTCAGACATTTTCTTAACACGGGGAAGGGGCAACCTGACCAGTTTTTCTTCCTTAGGAGCAAGGGGAAGCCCGATGCAGCACTCCCGCTCAGACTCTTACTCCAAATTGCCGGTTGGCCCTCTGTCCCCAAATCCCAAGAAGCTAGGTTTCCCTCGCTGCAAACAAGGCAAGACCTCCAACGTAGAGAGCACGGGGAGTTTGAGGAAGGATGCCACTCAGAAGACTCAAACTCTTCTCAGAAAGAAAATGACCTTCTTGGCTCCATTATTTTGTTTTAACCAAGTGAAAGTGATTAATCCATAGTCTGACTAAAATAGTTTATATGCAGAGTCTGCTGAGGGCTTTTTAATTATGAAACATGAAAGAAAAAAATGTTCATTCTTCTGCTTTGGAATAACAAGCCAATAAAGTGGAAATTAAACTGATCTTTAAAGAAGACCAGAAAGAAATGTTCCTAAAACTTAATTTCCACTCATTTTTTTTCATTCTCATAACTATAAACTAGTTGAATAGACCTTTAAAATGTTTTAATAGGAAAATTCCTGGGAGGGGAAGCGAGATCTTGGTGTCTAGAGGTTCAAATTTAACAGTTGAGAAAAGTGTCTCAGCAACCCACAATCCCCACAGGATTGTGAAATTCATCAGCATGGGCCTCTCGGTACCCAGTCTTCACACACGGTGGGAGGGGCCCGGCAGAGGCCTGTGCGAGGACAGGAAAACTCGGCATACCACTCTGAAAAGCAGACCAGCTTACTCCTGTACTGACGGGGGGGGGGGGGGGGG
>PVJI01004279.1:0-67820 GCA_004026765.1 Micronycteris hirsuta | reverse complement strand
TCATGAGCTCATCAATCCCCTTTAGCCTGGCTGTTCTTTCATTTATCCAACCAATAACCCTTTAAGCATCTCATCACGGGGCTGTGCTGTGGGGGCGGAAGCAGGTGTGTGTTTGCACCAGGACATCCAGCAGCTGGGCAGGGAGCATCCTGGCTGAAGAACAATGGTCTAGGTGCTCATCCCCCAAGCCCGGGGCCCCTACCCCCACGCAACTCACCTACTGAGGGGCCAGACAGGCAGAGATGCTGGAAGAACTCCAGACCCAGGCCCAAGGGTGCCTGTGCAGCACAGACCTAATGGAACACAGAAGGTGGCTGAACAAGTCAGAAAGATGGACATTAGGGACAGATTGAGAAGGGCCTCAAATTCCATGTGAAGAAACTTGGACTTGATTCTGTAGAGGACGGGGACGAAGAATCAGAACCACAGAAGAAGGCAGGTGGGTAGCACTCTGCCAAAGAGCAACGGGGGTGTGAATGCATGCAACTAGAATGCCGTGTACACTGTGTACCTTATTTCATGGACAAATGTATTTATTCTCATGAAACCATTATTCTGTGGTAACATGAAGCTCAAAGAAACTGAGACTCAAAATATTGATTATTTTTTATGGCTCACCCTAAATCTCAGAGCACATATACCTCCATCATGCTCCACTTCCGCCCTCTACTAAAGGTGTATCCAATGACTTTGAGTCAATGTCATGTCCATATCCCTGCCAGCGCCAGCAGTGCCATTTCCAGTACTTTACTTACACGATCCATGGCTTCAGTTCAAGCACTCTGAATATCTACTAGTGAACTGCCTGTCTGAATGCAACCAATGAGAGCTGATGTCTTTAATACAATTAGGGACTTTCTTAATCAGACAATGATACATGCTATTGCATTTTATCCACTTTTTTAATGTCTCATGAAAACATCCAGATTGGGCTGTCCATTTTTCACACATATATTTTATACCATTCTCCAGACACATGACTGTACATAATCTCAAACTAAAAGTAAATGTTCTTGCAGAAGAGCCAGGATTAGCAAAATGATAAGTGAGGATTTGGTGCCTTTATGCTTAACTCTGTTCATTATAATAATTTGTTTAAATTAAGCTTTCCTCCCTTCCTGGGAACTAGTCAGTAAATGGTAAAGTGTTTAAATTTCCACGCACTTCCCCTACACGAGCATGTTGTCCACACTTAGGGAGGCGCCCAGCACAGTGTCTGCAGGTGATCACAAGGGCCTGTCTGCTCCCTCCATTCAGTGCAGATTTCTGTGGAGCTCACACACTGAACGGGGCTGGTCCGGGGACTGGGAGAGAGATCTCAAAGCAGACTCAGTGCCTGTCCCAGTGGATGTGCAGTCTCGTGTCAGGAGACAGGCATCAAAGGAGTGAACAAATATGCAAACAAGATCTTCCAGATGGGGAAAACATGACAACAAGACGCTGGGGCGTGTGGGGTCACTACTAGTCAGGGGAGGCCCCTGACCAAGGCATCCGGGCTGAAACCTGAGAGATGAGGGGGAAAACAGCCCAAGGGAGAAAGAAAGAGCAGGCTGGAGCGGAGGGGTCTGAAGACTGGAGGCCAGTGTGGCCGCAGGGCGGGGCATGCGCCTGAGAGGCAGGCCGGCATATCATGGGCAGGGAACGCAAGGAAGCCACTCAGGGTTGAGAGCAGGGGGTTTGTGTCTTCCCCGCCTTAAGTGTGGAAATGAATCAACCCAGAAGCACAAGGAAGAGGCCTTAGTGTGGTAGCTTGAGAAATGACACGGAAGAGACTGATTAGAAATATTTTGGAGGGTACACTGATCAGACTCGGTGACAAATTGCTTGGGAAAGGGGGAGGAAACTCTTCTAGGTGTTTGGCCTGAGCAGTTTCAGGTCCCTAGTAGATATCCCAGTGGAGGTGAGAAATGGGGGACTGTGGGGTTTGGAGCTGCAAAGAGAGGCCAGGGCCAGGGAGGGAAAACCGGGAGGCCCTGCACAGCTTTATGAAAAGTCAGGAGAAAAAATGAGGTCACCTACAGAGAGACTGTGTCGGACAAAGAGAGGCAAGAACTCCGTCGGAGGGAGCTCCCACATGCAAAGGTCAGGTAGAGGAGGAGCAACCAGGAGAGATGGCTGGACAAGAAATGGATGGACGCACGGATTTATCCGCTGACAGCCCTAACCCGTTACTGTAATCAGCAAGTGAATAGGACTATTTATTCAACACACATACACCCCCATTGACTTGATTTCTGCAAGACAGCATAACCCTCTTTCCTGCTTCTCCAAGGACAACAACAGGCTACAGCCAACCACTTGATCTTGAACAAGAAATAGCCAAATAAGGGACTGGTGACCAGGATGCGCTGTATTGCTTACTTGATGATTTAAAAAGCACGTAAATCATACTGGACAACCCTGGGTAAAGGGATCCAGATGGGCTTCTCTCATTCCCAGAAGCAGCGGGCTCTGACCACAGCTCCCTCCGCAAGGCGTGTTTGAGTCTCAGCTGAAGCGAATCCCCACTCTACTGCACACCCACGCCGACCCCCTTCAGAGCATCATGTGGAAGCCTCGCGCGAGGGTCCAAATCCTGCCTTTGGAGAAACACTATTTTGTATGTATTGCAGCAAAATTACCAAAAAAAACCCTAAAACTTTACAGGTCATTAATGATATCTATGAAAGGCTATAGGGTGGGTGAAAAATTAGTCTTTCCTTAAAAACAAAAAGGTACTGACCATGACGACCTCATCTCTGGGGAAGGATTTCTCAGTGGGAAACAGAAAAGCAGAAGCTTAAGAAAATGTGCTTTCCGATTTTAGTGAGGCATGTAACAAATCCTGAAAATGGTGGCCGCAACCCTGCGGCTTTTTCTAACACAAAGCAACACTGGCAAATCCGTTACTCGTCGACTGTGAGTCGGCACTGCCGCACCTGCAGATAGGCTGGGTTTCGGATGCCCTCAGCACGTGACGTGAGATGTAATGCCTGAACATAATTTAATGTGCTATTTTTCTGAGCTTTCTGTTAAAAAGCAGGGCGACTCTTCGGCTGCAGCAATTTCCCTTTCACACATCGCAGATAATCAAGGTGCCTCCTTGCCCTGAATGGCGCTGTCAGAGCACTTGGGGCTGTGAATTAGCATTTCAAAACCATCTGAAACCACGGGTAGCAGGGCTTTTTCCCTTAGCTCAAGACTCAGCTGGCTACAAGGAAGCGAGTGTGAAATGCACACCTGGAGAAGCCGCATTCCTGCAGGAGAGCACTGAACAGGGGTCTCAAAAAGCTTGAGAAACATTCTGGCTCAATGATCATATAGCCCGAAATTTCCAGAAAGCATCTGAGTTCAAATGGTCTGTTCTACGTCATTATAGTTCATTACAACATCCAGAATATCTCAACACTTCAGAAACAACGTTTTTCTAGATTTGCTTCTGTAACCCGAGAAGGGACATACGAATCTTCTGTTAGACCACAGCCCCTAATATGGAGTTGGGGAAACGTCCTCCTGAGAGAGGTTGTCGTCCTTGAAGCACAAAGGCCTCAAAGATTTTTTGTTAGCAGGTTGAGCGTCCAGGGCTAACAATCTACAGAGACAGAAGACTGACGGGAAAATACAACCCCCTGATTTAATGAGTGACGGCTCCCACAGCCCTGTCCCGGGCCGCCCTTTGCACATTGGCACTGCGCGGTCAGACCTGACCGGACCCTGCTAAAAACTGCCAGTGGGGGGCGGAGCTCTTCGTGCTTCTCCAAGTACGGTCCCCAGCCCAGGAGGTGCCAGCACCATCGGGGAACTTGTTAGAAATACAAACTCTGGGGCCCCGCCCCAGACCTACTGAATCTCTGGGCAGGGCCCAGCAGTCTGTGGCCCTGTGCATGCCACCGTGTGACAACCACTTGCCCACACAAACCCCATTCATTCACTGACGGGCTGCCACCCTGCCCTGCCCCGTCTCTGCCCCACCCCCTGCTGCTCTCTCACTGACTAGTGGACGCTCCCTGGGAGTGCCAGCCCCACGCTTTCCCTCTGAGCCACCATCACCCACTGCACTCACCTGCCTAGAATCTGCCACCTTCCCCCCGCTGTTCTCCCCCCACCACCGGGGTCCTCTTTTTTCTAGGAAAGAGAACCCAGTAACCTTGACCGAGCCCTCCCTGACCTCTCCTTCCAGGCCTCCTCCACCGCCCTGGGAACCTGGGGCTCTGTGGGTCGGACTGGAGTGTCCTACCAGGACAACAGAACACAGCAGTCTTCCCCAGAGCAAAGTGAAGCCACCTGAGGTGACTCGGTTAAAGTAACTGTGGCAGAGTAACTGGTGGTAAAGGAATTTTCTCAGTGTAATGCTTTCTCAGTTATTCATCCCTCCAACCTAAAGCTTCGTTGCCTGCTCCTTGCGATCCCACCTGAGTGCTGGCTAGTTAAGGGCAAACCAGGCAAACAAGCGGGTGTTCTGCAAAAAGCATGACGACTTCCCATGCTCCCTGCCGCACATGTCCCCGAGCCCACGGCTGGTGCCACATCTTGTTGTAAAATGCACACTTATTCCTACACAGCCCGTCCTGATGCCAGGGTGTGGAACACATGTGCACACACACACGCATTCACACACGCGCACCTGAGGGCACCGTGTCCGATTCCCTCTGACCAATGGCATCCTCGCTGCCCTGCCGGCCCCTCCTCTGCCCTGAGCGCTCACAGACACGCGCACTCAGCCGCACACGACCCTGGAGGGCCACACTGGCCCTCGCATGAATCCTTTTTTTAACTGAGGTGAAAGTCACGTAACAAAGAAGGAACCACTCCAAGTGTACAGTGCAGTGGCACTGAGTGCGCTCATGATGTTGCACTACCATCGCCTCTGGCTGGTTCCAAAATGTCTCCATCGCCCCCAAAGGAGACCCTGTACCCAGTAAGCAGTCACCCCCCCACCCCCCCGTTTCCCTCCCTCCAGCCTGGCAACCACTCTGTGTCTCCCTGGCTTTGCCCATTCTGGATATTTCTTGTCAATGGAATCATATAACATATGACCGTCTGTGTCTGTCTTCTGTCATTTTGCACATTCTTAGGTTCATCCACATGTATCAGTACTTCATTTCTGTTTACAGCTGAATGATATTCCCTTACATGTACACACCACATTGTGCGTATCCGCTTATCCACTGATGGGCGTTTGGGCTGTCTGCACCTTTTTTGGCTGCTGTCAACCATGCTGCTATGAACCGGTGTACTGGGTCCAATTCAGTCCCCTGCTCTTGGTTCTCTTGCGTGCATGGGTAGGAGTGGAATTGCTGGGTCGTGTGGTAATTCTGTGTTTATTTTCTGAGATACCTACATGACTTCCTCAATGTGTATGCGCCCCATTTCCCCCCAGGCTTATTTGTAGGCAGGAAAAGAGCCTCATCTTCATAGTATGCCTGGGTTCCAGCACACATAGCAGGTAGGCATCACAATGAATGATAATATAGAGGGCTTACTATGTGCCAGGCATTTTGTTACATGCTTTATGTGTATTCAGCTATTTAATGCTTCTAATACCTATTTTTCCAATGAGTAAACGGAGATGCAGAGAAATTAGGGAATTTGCTCAGAGTCAATGGCCAGAAAGTAGCAGAGCCAGGATTAGAGCCCAGGCAGTCTGGCTCCAAGATGTGGGCTCTTAAACCATGACACCACCCATCAGACTCCCTCAATTCCTAAAAGACGAACACCGGGGTGGGAAGTGTGGCGGGGGAGGTTCCTGGTACCCGGGGCTCAAAGACAAACTGGATCAAACACAGCACAGGAGCTCACAATGGAAACCGGCTGACCTCCTCAGCAGCCGCTGCACGTTTCCATTCTCTTCGTCAAGCTACTTTTCTTAGCGCCTACCATCAAATATCCTTTGTAGGCCCTAATCCTCACCAAAATTCTATATAATAGGTATAATTATCCCCATTTTATGGACAGGAAAAGTGAGACTTCCAATTCACAATGCTCATTGTTAAGACTTGGTTAGTTGCCCCAGCCAGGTGGCTCAGTTGAGCGGAGCGCTGCCCGGTACACCGAAAGGTTTCGGTTTGATTCCAGGTCTAGGTGCATGCGAGAGGCAAGTGATCAATGTTTCCCTCTCTCTCTCTCTCTCTCCCTCGTTCCCTCTCTAAAATCATTAAAAAAAAAAAAAAAGCATATCCTTGGGTGAGGATTAAAAAAAAGAAAAAAAATAAGACTTGCTTGGCCATGAGGAGCCATTGACTGCCAGGACCTGGAGTCCTACACAGTCCTGTAAACTGTTCACTCTAACGCAGTAACTGATGCGCTTCAGATGACCTGAGTCATTTAGGAAAAGCTGGGTTACGTTTGAGACGCTCTGTTTAAGGCATGAAAGTATAAAATGCATTTCAGAAAGGTTCTTATTCAAAATGAATAAGATGATATAAAAAGTGCTGCACTTAAAGGGGCCAGGTGTAATTTTCTGGAAAATGTTCTTACATGGGGCCTCTCAAACCTGACCTTGGCCAGACGTCGACTGGCCTGCTCTGTGGGTCAACAACATCGCTTCCCCACCCGTGACCCACATCTTCACGGAGATGTTCTGTAAACTGCAATCAGCAGATGAATTATAAAAACAAGGAAGAAACAGGAGCCGAAGTATTATGGAATGGAAAACACCTGAGAAATCAATGAAAACAGGGAGACGAAGGTGAGTAAGCAGAGTGAGAAGGGGTCACCAAGCAAGAGGCGGCCAGGTCAGACTGCTGTCCCTGGAAAGTAGTCCAGCAAAGAGAGCAAGAGCAGGGAAGACAGTGATAACGGGGCAGGCACTAGGGAATAGACTCGGGGTCCCCCGGATCCGTGTGCAACCAACCAGTCATTCACCGAATTGAGGATTCAGTGATGAAATTATTTTGCCCTGGCTGATGTGACTCAGTTGGTTGGAGCCTCATCCCATAACCAAAAGGTTGTGAGTTCAATTCCCGGTCAAGGCACATTGCCTGGGTGGTGGGCTCAATCCCTGGTCGGGGTGTGTATGGGAGGCAACCAATACCTGTTTCCTCTCTCCCTAAAAGCAATGAAAAAAAGTCTTTGGGTGAGGATATTTAAAAAGAAGTGATGAAATTATTTCAGCCAACACACCTGATTGCTGGTTGTTTAGGTAGTAATTCAGCAAAGTCAAAAATAAAAGGTTGTATAATTTGGTTTCAGGCCTCTATTTATAGACCAATTACCCCGGAGCCCTAGGGGTCCTTTGATCCTTTGAGGGGACGTCAGGGTGACACACTCCAGCCACCTGCTTTCACCAATACCTCCTTCGGCCAGAGAAGCTCAACTTTTACCTGTTTTCCCCACTGAGCTTCCATGTAAGATTTTGTATGAAGATAACCTTGAGGATAGAGTATCTGAAAGCAGCTGGAGTAAGGAGGCAAGGATGTCACAAAGGGGGGAGCGCGCAGCAAGCTCACACGCACAGCATGTTGTCGTGGCTGTTTCTCCAGCTTGTCTTCATCCTGGGCCAGCCCCAAATCTTAGGATGTCTTCCTTCAGAACACTGACTCCCTTATTTCCCATCCCCGAGGCCACCAACCCAAGCTCAGTTGTCCCCTCCCCTGGATTCCACCAACAGCCTCCCTGCTGCTGGTGGCCTGGTCCACCCCACACGGCTCACCTGCATGGAGCGCACTTTCCTGATATCACCTGTGGCCCAGAGGTTCAAGTGTTCTCTGGCCTCAGAGAGTGTCTCAGGGCACTTCGACCTTGAGGGGCTTGCTTACTAACAACAGTCTAGGCCAGGAAGACAGCTGCCCCCAAGCACTCCAGCATCTCAGACTGCTGATCCTCTCACTTCTCCCTGGTGCCCCCTGCCCAGACAAGGAAGAGGATGTGTCCAAGTTACGTCTGAGGCTCCAGGAAGTGCTCCTAGCCCCTCCCTACTGGCCCTGGGGGTGGACTGTGGGGCAGGGGGGATGCCTGATGGAGACCTTGATGAGGTACAACTGTAGCCAGAGAAAAGGCACAGGGCAACAGGCTGGCCGCTGCAGGTGTGAGCAGCCTGCCTTTTGCTTTTAGCAAAAGGGTTCCCTCCATCCCTGCCTGGTAACTGCTCCTAGGGGCTCTAGGCCTCCTGCCCTGGCTCCCCTCCCCCAATCTCATGGGGTGGAAATTCTATTTCTGGACTCTAGGCAGAGCCTGGGCACCCCGGGGTAAGTGCTCACCTGTTCAAGCATGGCACTCCGGGACCACGGGCACAGTCCCCGTGGCCTGGGCTAACGAACACTGCCCCACAAGAGTGCTAGTGCTTGCTCTTCCTCTGCCCCCAACTGCCCCGGGCCACCACTTACCACCCCACACTCTCCACCTCAGGCTGGTGGGCAGCCCCTGGATCTCAGATGTCCAGCCCAGGGCCCTTCCCTGCATTATCCACCAGCAGACAGACAGGCCACCTGCCCACCTGACATCCTCCAAAAGCTTCCCCTGGTCCTCAGAATGAAATTTAACCCTTTTACCGAGCCCATAAAACCCCGTGCTGGGGGCAGCCTCCCTGCCTTCCTCTCCACTGCCTCTCCCATCTCCCCACTCTCCGTCCCGTGGGCCTTCTCTCTGCTCCTCAAACACAGTGAGCTCCTCCCTGCGTCAGGCCTTCTGCACTTGTTCTCGACAGGGAACAGCCTTACCGCCAACCTCTGCACGGCCGGCTCCCTCTCCCTCATTCGGGTCTCAGCCCAAACGCACCTTGCCAGAGAGGCCTCGCCTGCACCTTGGTTGCTCCCCTCCAAGGGCTCCCTGCTCTCACCTCCCATCGTTGACTTGCCTAATGTCCGATCCAGGAAAGGGCATCGGCTCCGGGGTAGCAGAGACCCCACTCGTCCACCACGGTGTATGCGGCATCCAGAACTCTGCCTGGACACTGTGGGTACTCAGCATCTGACTGTTGGTGGGATGAGCTGATAAATGAAGGAATGAATGAGAAAATGAGTAAGTGAATGAATGGACCGAGTGAATGAGTGGGGGAACGAGTGAGCGCTTAAATGCATGCAGCAAGGCAGGCAGAAGTGTCTCAGGTCACATGGGCACCCACCTAGCAGTCCTCAACTGAACCCGCTGCCCTTTGTCCAGGGAGGGCTGAGTGAAACCCCGCGAACTCCCGTGCAGCCTCTACGGACCCACTCCGGTACCCATTTAACCCCACGGGCCGTGTGCACCTCATTCTTCCTCTTCATAACACAGATAAAACTTGTACACTGTCCACTTCAAACACCATTGTTTGGTCCTCCCCTGAGGAAACTTCAAAACTAAAATTTCTTTCTCCTCTCATTTTGCCCCTTTGTTGCCACAGAAATGCTCCATTTAGCATTCCTAAAGAGCCATTAGCATCCCAAAGCTCTCGCTGTGCAGCCCCACTGGAGGCTGACGGAGGGACCACGGACGGTGGGCCAGGCGAGATGCTCAGCCCCTGAAAGCTCCGCTGCTTGGCATAATCTCCCTCCTCGCTGGCCAAACTCAACCTGCCCTCGTAGTTCAGTTATTTAGAGTGTGTGCCTGCTCTCCAACTCTTGTTCTGAAGAATGTCGCTCCCCTCCCCCGCCCTTTCTTTCTGCCTCATGAGGGCACCTTTTGATAAATACTGCATGGGGGAACTTTTCATTCCAGTGAAAGACCCCCTCCACAAGGCAAGATGAATATCCCCTTTATAGAACAAACGGGGTTAATCCTTCCTGAGCCGCCCCCCTCCCCATACTTTGCCCTCCATCCCGGTACAAGGAGAAAGCAGGAGCCACTTCCAGTGAGGCCAGTGGGAGGAACCTGGGCAGGGCAGTCCTGCTCCACATGTAAGGCAGGCCCGAATGAGTGATTCTTCCTGAAGTTCCCATTCGGCTTGTCAGGGACTTCGCTCCACGTGGCATACGGCTCTAGCTAACCGCCCTGGTGCTGAAATCGGCTTGTGAACTAGGCGGCAACACTCGGGAAAGGCTAACCTAGTTGCTAGATTCTCTGGGAGAGGGAATCACGACATTCCTGCGTTCCCCTTAGACCCCATCAGGCCAGATTCTCCCTTCTCACAGCGGCGTCACATTTCCTACATTTGGACTCAAAATGCGATGTCAAGCAACCATCAGGGGGTCCCCGCCAAAGCAAGACGGTGGCCACCCAGTCCCTGGGAAAGCATCTCAGCAGCTGTGACAAACACGACAGGTATGTGGGTCTGTGGACCTGGTGGAGCCAAGTCATTTGTGGCAAGGTGGGCGGCCCCCACACCGCACCTTGGCCACCCTCCACCTTCATCAGCCCCAGGGAGGGAGGCAAACACTCCCCTTTCACCCATGACGCACTAGACCCGCGAGCTATTGGCTTGACATTCGCACAGCCGGTCATTTTATTAAAGTGAATGGATTTCTTTCATTTCTGGTGGATACTCTCTAAGTAGGCCATCCCAGAGGGGAAGAAGAGACAGACGGAAGAGGACGCTATTTTTAAAAAATACTTTTCACAGATGCATTTATCCACTGTATCTTTATTAAGCACCTGCTACGTGCCAGCATCCTGCTAGGCCCTGAAGACACAAAGCTAACAGCCGGAGGCCTGTCCAGTCTGCTGGGGCAGGGCCGGGGGTGACGGTTAGCGAACAAAGCATTTCAGAAGTTCTCGAGCTAATGCCCACAGAGAACCTCCATTCAACGAGACGGTGCTGCAGGATGTCGAGTGCTGGAGAGGCAAGGGGATGCAGCAACTCTCTGAACGATTAATTCATAATAAAGGAACCTTCAGTCCAGGCTTTTACTGACAGTTCTTCCAAACCCCCAAGGCCTGCGGCAGCGGCAACAGCCGCAGCAGCCGCAGGAGGGGCCAGTGCCTTTCACTGTCCCCCAGGTATTAAGAGACATGAGGCTGGTCTGGGAGAAGGATTTGGGACAAGGTTCAACAATCTCTTTCAGCAAAAGGCCAGATAATAACTCTTTTAGGCTTTGCAGGCCACAGGGTCTCTTGCAGCTACTCGGCTCTGCTGTTGTGGGGAAAGCAGCCACAGCCCAGCCATAAACAAACGGGCGTGGCTGTGTTCCAATAGGAGTTTATTTACAACAAGGCAACAGGCAGACTTTGGCCCATGGGCTGCAGTTTGCCAATTACATGGTCCAGTTCAGCACTGAGAAAGAATCAACTCTGGGCCTGGTTCTTCATTAATTTAATGAATTGAATTAATAACCCACATAATAACGACAAACTCAATTAAGTCACCCATTTCCTGAAACCAATGCTATTGCTAGAACAGGTGCCAGAGCCGGGGCAGGGCAGAGCGAGGAGGAGGACGAGCCCCTCTGCTGCGGGGTGGTGTGTCACTGGGGTCGTACCGTGTGCATCATGAAGTCCTGTCCCTGCAGACTTCCGGCTTTACCTGCAGCGTTAAATCCTATGGTGCGAATACCCCAGTGTATTCGGCCATTTCCTTACTGGTAGATGTTAAGGCTGTGTTCCCTCAGGGGGGATTGGTGTATACGTGTGTGTGTATGTAATATAGAGACAATAAATAATAAAGGTAATAGAGGAAAATCGATCTAGAGCTACATAAACCTGGGACACACACACATGTATTTCTCTAGGGTGGGCACAGAGAGGTGGAACTGCCACGTCACGGAGGAAGAACATTTAAAATGCACTCGGTCACTCCAATGTTCTGCAGCTGTGCCTTTAACTCTGGCTCACCCTCTTGGGTCCCTTTCGTCACACAGAGTCCCAAATAATAGGACATGGAGGGGGCCTAAGTAAAAACACAACTGAAAAACTACCCAAGTACCTGGACCAATGGGAGGCTAACACTACCTGCTTTTTTATAGATAGATGATATAAAGGTACAAACTTCCAGTTAAAAGATAAGTACTAGGCCCTGACTTGTGTGGCTCAGTGGGTTAGGCGTCATCCTGCAAACATAAAGGTCACTGGTTCAATTCCCAGTAAGGCACATGCCTGGGTTGCAGGCCAGGTATCCAGTTGGGGGCGTGAGAGAGGCAGCTGACCGATGTTCCTCTCCCTCTCTTTCTCCCTTCCTTCCCCCTAAAAATAAATAAATAAAATCTTTAAAAAAAAAAAAAAGTAAGTACTAGGGATGTAATGCACAACACAATGGCTGTGGCTGCCCTGCTGTATGACTGATATACAGGAAGGCTGTTAAGAGAACACAGTCAAAGAGTTCCCATCACAAGGAGAATTTTTTTCTTTCCTTTTTATTGGATCTGTATAAGATGATGGATGTTAGCTAAACCTACTGTGGTAATTATTTCACAATGCTCTATGTAAATCAAACCAGAATGCTCTATGCACACTTCAAACAGGGATTGTCAATTATTTCTCAAAAAAACTGGAAAAATAAACAAATTAAATAAATAATCAGCCCCGAAAGCCACCGCAGCACGCACACCACATGCTGCGAAGTGGGGAGGAGTCGGGAGCGAAGGCAGGTGGAAGGACCACCACCTTTGGGCCCGTCGCCCAGGCTCAGCTGTCAGCAGAGTCAACGCCGTGGGGGAACTGGCTCTTATTTAACTCTAATTAATTTGGACCCAGGGTCAACAATTGGAGCAGGCGCGGAGAAGAGCTCTGCTGCAGGTTCTTGGCATTCCTGGAGTGGGGGCAGGAGAACTTCCAGGACGGTCTGGCCTGTCTGTGAGCACCGAGAACTTAGGATTTCTGAATTCAACTGCCAAGCCAGGCCTGGCACTGGCCAGGTTGAGCCTTTCTTTGTGTCTGAAAACTCTTTTTGTTTGAAGTTGGTGTAACTTTAAGCAGCCTGCCAAGGAAAGCCTGTGAGAAAGCTCCCAGGCCAGGCTGCTTTCCCCATCGCCACCTCGGTCAAATCCCCCTCTCCCATGATGCACCTTTGCTCAGCTGCCAGGCCAGGAAGCTTGGATGGCTCCTTGCCAGGCCAAAACAGCCCAGCCCAGAGGGCTGACTGCCTTTCTCCAAGAGACCTGAGTCTGATGAGTGGGGAGAATAACTCTGAGGGCATGAACCACTGGGGAGGGTTAGCATTTCCTAAGCACCTGAGATACGCAGACACTGCACTTAGCATTGTACATACATTGTTTCAGTTCAACCACCCCACAGCCCTTGGACAGAGGCACGACTAACTCCATTTCACAGGTGAGTGAGAGGCTGAGAGGCTCAAGGTGTAGCTGGTAGTTGGTGAACTAGGTGTCCAGCTGAGGTGTGTTTGATTCCAAAGCCAGTTCTTCCTACGACCCAATGATTTGCAAACTGGGAACCATGATGCCCTAGGATATGGTTTCTTTTTAATTTTTCAATTGGAAATAATCTTAGATTTGTAAGAAAGTTGTAAATGGTGCAAAGAATTCCTGTATACCTTTCACCCAGGTTCCCCAAGTGCTTATACCCATCCCACAATGATCAAATCCAGGAAACTGAAATCTACAGACCTTATGCAGTTTGCCAACTGTCCCACCAACATCCTGTTTTGGTCCAGGATGGCTCCACTCAGAATCAGACACCACATTTAGGTTTCATGTCTCCTTTGTCTCCTTCAGTCTGTGACAGTCTCTCGCTTTGTCTTTAAGGACCTCGATACTTTTTTAAAAATGATTTTATTTATTTATTTTTAGAAAGAGGGGAAGGGAGGGAGAAGGAGAAAAAGAGAGAAAAGAGAGAAACATCCATTGGTTGCCTCTTGCGCAACCCCCTGCTGGGGACTTGGCCTGCAACCCAGGCATGTGCCCTGACTGGGAATCGAACCAGCGACCTTTTTGGTTTGCAGAACAATGCCCAGCCCACTGAGACACACCAGTCACAGCGACCTTGATACTCTCGAAGAGTACTAGCCAGTCACTTTGTAGAATGCCTCTCGTGTAGGATTATCTATTGTTTCTTCAGGAATAAACTCAGGTTATGTATTTTTAGCGAGATCCCGCGGAAATGATGTTGGGTCTCCTCAGTGCCTCCTATCAGGTGGCACCTGGTATCGGTACATTACAGTGTTAATTTGGACCACTTGCCTGGTTTCTTCATTGTAAAGTTACTATGTTTCCCTTTGAAATTGTGGGGGGGATACTCTGACACTGTGTAAGTTTTCTATTTCTCATACTTCCACCTACTAACTGGAGCAGACATTGTGGTTCTCAACAACTATTACTGGGATTGGTTTTTTCCACTCAGATAGTAATATTTTATTTCTATCATTCTTTTTACGTCATCCAATTTACTATTGGAACTCTACTAATAGGAAAAGTGGGCAGTGATTCTTAGATCTCTCTGGGCACTGGTTTCATCTAACTTTTCACCAAAGCATAGATTTCTAGGCCCTACCCCCAAAGATGCGGCCTCATTAAGTTAGAGGAAGCCTCAGAAATACACATTTTAATAAGCATTGCCCACTCCCCATGAAGTTTTTTTTCTACATTATAATTCATATACCATATAATTTACTCTTTAAAAGTGTACAATTCCAATTTTTTTTAGTATATTCATATGGTTGTCCATCAACACCACGTAATTCCAGAATATTTTCATCATCTCAAAAAGAAAATCTAGCCCTGGCTGGTGTGGCTCAGTGGACTGACCGCCAACCTGAGAGTCAAAAGGTCACTGGTTCAGTTCCCAGCAGGGGCACATGCCTGGGTTGTGGGCTGGGTCCCAGGTTGGGGGCGTGCGAGAGGCGGCCGATAGATGTTTCTCTCACACATCTATGTTTCTCTCTTTCTCCCTCCCTTCCCCTCCCTCTGGAAATAAATAAAATCTTAAAAAAAAAATAGAAATACAGAAATAGTATTAAAATAAAAGAAAGAAATGAACCTCACTCCCCCAGTTGGAACATGAGTTCACTCTAGATAAAAAATAAATCAATTAGCCCGGCTGGTGTAGCTCAGTGGATTGAGCGCGGGCTGGGAACCAGAGGGTCCCGGTTCGATTCCCAGTCGGGGCACATGCCTGGGTTGCAGGCCAGGTCCCCAATGAGGGCCATGTGAGAGGCAACCATACATTGCTCTTTCTCCCTCCCTTCTCCTCTCTCTGAAAATAAATAAATAAAATCTTTAAAAAAAAATTAAAAAAAAATAAATCAATTAAAAATAAAAAAAGAAAAGAAAATCTATGCCCATTAAAGAGTCACACCCTGTTTACCCCTTCCTCAGTCTCTGGCAGCCACTAGCCTGCTTCCTGCACGGATTTGCCGATTCTGGACACCTCACATGAGTAGAATCACACAGTATGAGGTCTTCCGTGACTGGCTTTCAATTATCATCAAGTTTTCAAGGCACATCCACGTTTACACAGGCGTCGGTACTCCATTCCTCTATACGGCAGGATAATATTCCACTGTGTGAAGATGCCAAACTCCATTCGCCCATCCAACAGTTGGGTTGTTCCCACGTTTTGGCTATTAAGAATGATGCGGATATGGGCATCTGTGTACCGGTTTTTGTGTGCTCATGTATTTTCACTTCTCCTGCGTGTACACCAGCAGGGGAACTGCTGAGTCATCGGAGACTGTGAAACCTTGAGAGGAACTATTTTCTGAAACAGCTGCATCACGCACATTCCCACCAGCAGCGTATGCATAAAGGTTCTACTTTCTCCACATGCTTTCAGCACGTGTTACTACCTGTCTCTTTGATTATTACCTGTCCTAGTGAGTGTGAAGTAATATCTCATTATAGTATTAATTTAAATTTCTCTAACGGCCAATGATGTTGACAATTTTTCACGTGCTTACTGGCCACTAGTATGTCTTCTTTGGAGAAATGTCTATTAGGCCCTTTAACTGTTTGTAAATTGGGTTGTCTTTTTGTTGCGTTGTAAGATTTCTTTCTATGTTATAATACTTATGTACTCTGGACTCTGACGACGTTTAACAATTTTCCCATTCTGTGGGTTGTTTGTTCATCTCTTTGACAGTGTCCTTTGAGACATAAATTTATTTTTTATTTTTTTGGAGGCACAGATTTAAATTGTGATGACGTCCAAGTTATCTGGGTGTTTTGTTTCGTTGCACAGAGGGTTTCGGTGCAGACCGCCTGGGGACGGCTCTGTGGGTGACACTCGTGGGTTTGAGATTTAATGGCATAAAGTTGCTCATAGTGTGATTTTTTAGACTCTGTCAGATCTCTAGTTGTGTCTCCTTTTCATTCCCAATATGGTTTGTTTGTGAATTCTCTTCTTGTGCTTTACCAGTTCTTCCAGATACTAGTTTATTTTGTTAGTCTTTCCAACCAACTTTTGCCTTTGGCTGATCCTCTCTTGGATATTTGTTTTTCATTTCAGTGGCTTCTGCTCTTATTTTTATCCAGCCCTCCTTTTTTTTTCTGGGTTATTCTGTTAGCTTTTTTAACTTTTTTTTTTTTAAGATTTTATTTATTTTCAGATAGAGGAGAAGGGAGGGAGTTAGAACAATGTATGGTTGCCTCTCACATGGCCCTCATTGGGGACCTGGCCCACAACCCAGGCATGTGCCCCGACTGGAAATCGATCCAGGACCCTCTGGTTCCCAGCCCGCGCTCAATCCACTGAGCTACACCAACTGGGCAGCTTTTTTAACTTCTTAAGTGAGACCCCTAGCCCACGATTTCTCAGTATGGCCCTGGCGTCCCGTGAAACACGGGCCTCTCTTTGGCAACCCCTCCTCCTCCCATGAACTAATCATCCCCTGGCAGGGCAACGGGGAGAAACAGAGGTCGGTATGGAGCTAGGTGACCTGCCTGTCCCCACAGGATAGGAAGTCACCTATGAAAACGCTCTTTCAGAGAGCTGAGAGCTCCTGGAAGGTGGTGGTGGCATATTCCAGGGCCAAATGAAGCCATTTGGGGTCAAATTTCATCACAGGAGGTGGCACCCCATATCACTGAGTTCTCATGGCCTCACCATCTTGTCCTTGCAGCCTGGCTTCTATTTCAGCAAATCTGCTCTGCCAGCCAAAAGGCAATGAGGCAGATGCTCGTGTTAGGGCAGGGATGAGCCAAAGCAATAATCTCAGCCCCAGCTGTCAGCTCAAACTGCTCCAGTTTCAGCCAGGAGCCATCCTGACCTTTTCTTTGCTTCTGATCCTCATTCCCAGTTTATTCCCTCCCTGGCACCACTTGGTAGGGAACCCCAAAATCATCATCATGGAAGAGTGCTGGAAGTAGCTGAGAAATCATCTGTCCAACTCCCCCTCTTCACCAAGGAGCAGACCGAGGCCAGGGGGTGTCCATTCCAGCCGAGGATACAGTGTCCTTTTCCTAGTATCAGTAAAACAACCAGCTTTGTCCTATTTGATACACGGTGCTCTGAACTCTACACTTCAAGTAGATACTATTTAGTGACCCCTGCTTTTACTTGGTGTTCATTTGCCTCATATGCTTTTGCACATTTCTTATTTTTGAAAAGGTTGGATGACTTGGTCACTTAACTTGTTAAATACTGAGAGTGAGCCCTGACTGGTTTGGCTCAGTTGGTCAGAGCGTCTTCCCACAAAGCAAAAGGTAACTGGTTCGATTCCTGGTCAGGGCACATGCCTGGGTTGTGGGCTCGGTCCCCAGTCAGGGTGTGCATGAAAGGCAACCAATGTTTCTCTCCCTCTCTTTCTCCCTCCCTTCCCCTCTCTCTAAAAATAAAGCCATAAAATCTTTTAAAAAATACTGAGAGTGATATGTGAAAGTCCCCCACTAATATTGTGTTCCAGCTCCAAGTAGGCAAAACTAAAAACGGGAAGGCAGAGTGCCTGCAGAACGTAATCAGTAAGACTGATCTAATAAATATGTTGAAGTCTGTACCCTAAAAACAGAGTTCTCTATCAGTTCCCATAGAATATCAAGAAAATGATGTCACACACAGAAGATTTTTTTAGAAAAGCATGAGCTGCAATAAAATCAAATTGGAACTTAATCACAAAATAGATACCAAATAGTGAGGACAGAGTCTCCTGGAAATGAAAACCCAATTCGTAAATCACTTCGGAGCAGAATGAAGACCAAAACCACCCTCAGTACAAAGCAGCAAGGGGAGCGAGTCAAGGCGGACGGCGGCAGTCGGGGCAGCCCCGGAAAGAAAAAGCCTTTGCCTTAAATGGTTTTGCTGCTCAACAGGAATAAGAAAACGATGATATGATTTGAACTTAGCATTCAACTAAAACTATGAGGGGGATCACAAAAGACTAAATAAGAAACTAATAAACACCAAACATAAATTAGAAAAATTAAGAACAAAAAAACACTCAAGAATAAGTGGCGGCCTAAAATAGCGGAGAAGCTCCCCAGCTCTGAGAACAGGAAGATCGCGTTTGAACCGCAGCTCCAGGTTCTGTGGCTGTGCGCCATCAGGCGAGTGCAATCGCTGGATTTCTCAGCCACCGGTGCAATGGGAGTGACAGCACTCAACTCGCAGAGTCGTGACGACTCGAAAATTAGACTGCGCACACAAAGTACTTAGCCCAGGGCCCGGCACACAGGGAGTGGTCAGTGGATGCCATCAGGTGTGGTTATCATCACTTTCAAAAATGTCAAGAAAACAAACAAACTCAGGCAAAGAGAGAGTGAAAATAAATATATTCACTAACCGAAATTACAAAGGTGATAGAGCCACATATGGAAACTTTCAAAAACATCTCTAGTGATGCCTATATAGAAATAGGCTTCAAAAAATGAAAATCTGGGCAAATAATTATTTTCTTGGAAAAGAAATGACCAGATTTGACTCAAAAATCAGTTGAAAAATTCCTGAATAAACATACAAGCATGCAAGAAATTGAAATGGTTATCAAATAACTACTTCCAAAAATGGCACAGGGCCAAATGGGCTAATTCTAACAATTTCTCAAGGAACAGATATCTCTCATGCTACTGAAATTATTCCAGAGCATAGAAAAGAATGGAAACGTCTCACATCATTTCATAAGATTAAAATAGCTCTGATACAAAAAGCAAAGAAACAAACAAACAACTCAGCCCTGGCTGGTGTGGCTCATGTGGCTCAGTGGGTTGGGTATTGTCTCAGAAACCAGAGTCGTCAGTTTGATTCCCAGTCAGCACACATGCCTGGGTTGCAGACCAGATCCCTGGTTGGGGGCGTGTGAGAGGCAACTAATCGATGTTTCTCTTACACATCCATGTTTCTCTCCCTCTCTTCTCCTCTCTCTAAGAATAAATAAATACAATCTGTTTTTTAAAAGAGCTCAGACAAATCTCAGTTTTGAACAGACATAAAAATCAAAAATAAATACTAGCAAAGAATAATATATCACCAAACAGACTATATTCCAAGAATGCTAGGATAGTTCAAACTTAGAAAATCACAAAGCCACAATGTGATCTCACTTCACACCCACCAGAAAGGCTACTATAAAGGAAGGCAGAAGATAAATATTGACGAGGATGTGGAAAAACTGGAATTCTCATTTTTTTTTAAGATTTTGTTTACTTATTTTTAGTTAGAAGGAAAGGGTGGGAGAAAGAGAGGGAGAGAAATATCAATGTGTGGTTGTTTCTCACATGCCCCATATTGGGGACCTGGCCCGCAACCCAGGCATGTGCTCTGACTGGGAATTGAACCAGCAACCCTTTGGTTCGCAGGCCAGCACTCAATCCACTGAGCCACACTAGCCAAGGGAATCCTCACCTTTTACTAACAGGAATATAAAATGGTGTGGCTGCATTGGAAAACATTCTGGCAGTTCCTCAAAAGGTTAACAGCATTACCATATGGCCCAGTAATTCTACTCCTAAGTATAAATGCAAAAGAAATAAAAACATATATGCAAAGAAAAACTTGTACATCAGTGTTCATATGAGCATTATTCATAATAGCCAAAACGTAGAAACAACACAGATGTCCACCAAATGAAGGATAAATAAATAAAATGCAGCATATCCATACAACAGAGTATTATTTGGTCATACAAATAATGAAATACTAACACATATACTAAAACATGGATGGAACCATGAAAACATTAAGCTCATTGAAAGAAGGCAGTCACAAAAGCCATATATTGCATGATTCTATTTATAGGAAACATCCATAATAAGTAAATTCAGAGATCGAAAGTAGATTAGTGGTTGCCTAGAGCTTGAGTGCTGGTACGAGGGAGGAAATGGAGAGCGACTGCTAATGAGTACAAGCTTTCTTCTGGAGATGAGAAAAATGCTCTGAGATTAATTTTAGTGAGGGTTGTACCATTCTAAGCATAATAAAAACCACTGCATTATACATCTTAAATGAATGAATTGTATGTTATGTGAATTATATTTCAATATAGCTGTTAAAGAATTTAGGAATTTAGAAATTCCTAATCAGGTATTTAGAAATCAACTAATATCATTCATTAACAGTCAAAGCAGAAGTATTGTGTGATCATTTTGACTGATATCCAAAGGATTAATATTCCACATACTCTTGATTTAAAACAACAACAACAACAAGAAGCAGCAAGCCTCCCACTAAACCAGGACCAGAGGTCACCACATTGAGATCAATAAGGAGCATCTATCTGAAACTAGTAGTCAACAACATACTCAGTGATGAGACTCTAGAACATTCCCACTCAAGTCAGAATCAACCCAAGAGTTTATCTTAGTTACTATATACTGTAACTTTGAAGTTCTAGCCAATGCAATAAGACAAGAAAAATAGAAATGCCGGTATTAGAAAATAAGAACTAAAATATTCATGATTTGTGGATTATAGCTGAACCTTTTAAAAAGTCCAAGAGAAGAGAATTAACTGAAACACTATGTGAACTAATTTAAAGAGTTCAGTAAAGTTGCTGGTTAAAAAATATTTACATAAAAATCAACAGCTTTCCTACATGTCAGCAATACCCCATTAGAAAATAAAATGAGAAAAAAAAATCCCTTTCCTAATAGTAATAACAATTATAAATACACAGAAATAAATGTAAGTGTGAGGCTAATACAAAGAAATGTATATACTCTACAGAAGGACATAAAAGAAGACATAAATAAGTGGAAATGTTCAAAGCTTCTGGATTATTACACTTAAAATTATAAAGCTAAATGCTACATACCTATTGGAATGGGTAAAACTAAAAAAGACTGACCATACCAAATGTCGATGAGGAAGTGGAACTGGAGAAACTAGAATTCTGATACACTGCTGCTATAAATGTAAAGTAGTTCAACCAATTTGGAAAACAGTTTTGTTAAACAAGACAAGGGTATCAAGTTCTAGGGAGTTCTAAATGTTATTACTAAATATTATTACTAACACTTAGTTATTACTAAATAGTTACAACTATTCTTGCTAAAAGTTAAAATGTAGCACAATATTTTGCAGATGCAAACATAAACAGGATGAGCTTGACAGGAACTCAACAGGGTAAGTGTATCTAGCAGGCAAAGGAGAAATCAAAGTGTAATTGACCAAATATAAAAGTAAACGTAAGCAATGGCTAGGCTTCCCCTCAGGGAGAGAGCTTTGGATGTGAATCCCGTCTCCTTTATTTGCTGCAAGTAAAGAAAACTACCTTGCTACAGCCACCTCTCCCTCTCGAATAGAGCACCCCAAGAGGCAAACCCCTTGAGTTCATTAACAAACTTGAGAACTCAAGATTTGTTAATGGACTCTGAAAGGACTTCCTTGGCCTGGTGTGGACGCTTGGTGAAGCAGTCGCCAGTCGGCAGTGGCAGCTCATCCGGGGCTTGCTCGCCTGCATCTCCACCGGACAGAGATCTGTTTGGAGGAGACTGTGCTGGGCTGGGCGCTCACCAGTGAGGAACAGCTGCCTGCTCTGCCTCCACAGTGCAGAATGGCTCAGGTGGCCACTCCACCTGAGCCTGTTCCGTTTGGCATTTTGGAAGGGAGGTAGACAGCCCCTCTGGTCACTTTAATTAGTGTTTCTATTTCCATCTGGGGTATAGGGTTGTCAGGAAAGTAGTTTCAGTTCCGGTGCACACTTGGGACACCAGATTCAGAGCCTGACCTAGTCTAACTCTGATGGGCTCAGGAATGCCTGTGGGGCAATACAAGATGTATCTCTGGTCTGGTTGTCTGTCCTGCAGGAGTGGGCTGTTGTCCTTTGTGAGTACATTGGGGTTTGCCTGGTTCATCTTATATGTAAATGTGCTGGCTATGGGAAACTCAAATTCTATCCCTGAATGCAGCCCCTTGGGGTGCATTCTCCAGAACTGGATCTGTTTGTTTGACTTAAAGAAATTAAGGCCTTATATAAATTAAGAACTATAACAAATGGGTCCACAGTAGGAACCTGCCCGTCCTTTTCCAAGGCAGCCTTGCTCCAGGCTGGGAGTCTACTGTGGATTTGGAAGGCGCTATTTTCTAAGCAAGTCTTCTTCACTCCCTCAGGTTTCAGCATTTCCCTTGAGCTCATTTCAGATCACTTTCGTTACACATAAGCTTGCCCACCCATCCTGCTTCTATCCAAGGAGTGCACTCTCTGGGGCACCCACAGTCAGGGTGAAGCTCATGCTGGGAGATGGGAATGGTACCCCAGCAGTGTCCTGAGTGACAAGAGAGACGCCTGTCAGACAGGCCACACCCCCTTCACTGAGGACAAGTGGGTAAGCTCGTGGTTTCCAGTGGAGGTGACTGGGAAAGAAGAGAGGATCCCTTATAAGCAAGAATGAGCAGCAAAGGTCTCGCTGTGGGACTTGCAGGCCAGTCCATGGCAAATGGTGTAAAGATATATGCTTGGGGTTATCTAGAAAGAATTACCAGTTTTATCTATGAACTGTTTGAATAAGACTCCCACTGCTTCCCTTCTGTAAAGCAGGGGTGGCCAATGGCGTCCCTGGGCCATACTGGAAGAAGAGTTATCTTGGGCCATACATTAAATACACTGTGACATGTAATCACAAAAAAAATCTCATAATGTTTTAAGACATTAATGTTTAATGTTGTAAGTAAATTTACAATTTTGTGTCGGGCTGCATTCATAGCCATCCTGGGCCGCATGCAGTCTGTGGGCTGCAGGTTGGACACCCCTGCAAAGGATAAAAAAAATTACACGCCACATCTCTGCAAAGAGTTTCACTGATATAAAGAGATGTTCTATTAACAGGCCAAGGTGAGAAAGCTCACTGTCTGCATCCACAGGCAGGATGAGGTGCTTCTAAGCTGTGCCCCCTCCTTGGGGAATGGCCTCCACTCCGCCTGGGCTCAGGCCTCTATGTCCTTGGGAGTCTGCAGACTGGCAGTGGAACGGGCTGACTGAGCACTTGCCCTGCTGGAAAAGCAGCAGGATGGAGCAGCCCCACGTTTTGTCACAGCAGAGGCAGCCACAGAGGTTTAGGGACAGAACACCGCACTGCCGAGTGTGAGCTACAAGGGAGACGGGCAGGGAGGCCACACCACGCGAAACTTCCTCTTAGCAGTTTGAGTCATGTGAGTCATGGCTGTTAAGCCAGGCGTCCTGGGCCTGTCCTCTGCCTCTCACAGTGCCACCTGTCGGGGGTGGGGGGGCAGCCTTCGGGAGGCCTTATCAGCCCCTCTTCTCTAGCAGCCCAGAAGCCAGAGGCTGAGGGGAGCCGGACCGCCACTGCCATAAGAGGGGAGTGCTGTGGGCCTCTGCAGTGAGAGCAAAGGTGCAGGGGGAGGGGGTGGTTGGAGGAAGGTGGGGGGCCCCATGAGCAGCCGCTCCAGCCATCACCACAGACTCGCCTTCCTTTCCTCTCCTGTCCCATCACAGCTGGTGCCCGCAGCTGTGTCCCGATCTCCTTTTCAGTCTCAAACTCCTACTGTTTCCAATCTGGGGACAAGGGGCAAAGGGGCCACAGTCTGTGAAAGACAGAAACTGTGGGTTATATAGATCTCAGGTGAACTCATCTCAGGGCTCGTCCCAGCGCCCACTGGGCAGCAAGTTTGAGAGACAAGGAGGTAGCAAGTGAGCCCTGGCCAGGTAGCTTACTTGGTTAGAGCATCATCCCAACACACCAAAGTCGTCGGTTCGATTCCTGAGAGCAGGGCACATACAAGAATCAACCAATGAATGCATAAATAAATGGAACAACAAATCCATGTGTGTGTCTATCTCTCCCCCCTTCCTCTCTCTCTCTCTAAAAATCAATTTAAAAAATTAGAGGGCAAGGGCTGGGGGGTGGGTAGGTAATAGGGGATATCTGTAATAGTGTCAGCAATAAAAAATTACAAGGAATTAAATTTTTAAAAAATTGTCAAAGGTGGCAAGTATTTTCTCCTTTTATCCTGATGTTCAGAAGGGCTTAGTCTCAGAGCTGCAACTGTGGAGCTGGCTAACTAGGGCATGGTGTTCTAATGGGATGTTTGATCACACAGGGCCTTGTGCTGGGGCCTGAACAGTGTGGCCTCTCGTGTTTGGCCTTACCTCTACCCTCCTCCAGGGCAGGGGTGTTCTGTGGTGCACTGTCCCAAGAGAGCAGATGCAGAGGCTGTGTCAGGACTTCCTTCCAAGCTGTCCTCCCTCCCCAAACCCAGCTGCCTTAGGAGGTGCAGATTTCCACTCCATCACATGGCAACAAGCATCACTGTGCTGGAGGAACCAGGGGACACCCACTGGATCTTGTGTGGAACTGTGGTATCTGGTATCCCTTCCTCCTCTGGGGTTGCTGTGCTTCACCCCCTGGGCTCACCCTTTCTACATAGTCACCTCCTGCCCAGATCCTACCTGTCCTTCAAAGTCCTGGGTAGACTTAGCAGGTCAGTAAGTGATTCCTGCATATAAATCACAGTTTGGTGTCCTGGATGATATGGGAAGAGATTCAAATATGACAGCACCTTCCCCTTCTCTCCCTTGCTGGCACCTTTGTCCTCAGGGGGGCTGTCACTCTGGTTCATCTTGCTCATTGAATCCCCACAGGAGTATGAGTTTATGGGTGGCAGGGTCTCCATCTCCTTGATTTTACTGCTTCTGACTCACCCCTTATGATGCATGTCTCCTGTTTGAGTAGAGCTGTCTATAAAGCACTCCTGTTCTCTGGAATCCCAGAACCTAGGGGATCCCAAGGCTTTCATAAGTCAGGCAGCCGGAGATTTCACTTCTCTGACTCAAAGACATACTCCGTCCATGTTCAGCAGGAAGCAGTTACAGAAGTATGACCCTCATTCACATTCCCTCAAGAATGAGGAATGAAAAATCAGGAGCAGGGGAGGAGGGTGGAATTGTTAGAGAGGGCAAGGGTCTCAAGGTCTGGGCAGTTCTAACTGTTGTTACTAAGTGTTATTCTCACTTAATGTTAAAATATAGCACCATCCGCTGTAAACAGGATGAGTCTGACAGAAACTGAACAGAATAAGTGTAGCTAACTGCAAAGAAGAAATCAATGTATAATTGACTAAATAGTGTATATAAGCAATAGCTAAGTCTCTCTTTGGGGAATACAGAGCTTTAGATGTGAATCCCATCTACTTTACTTGCTACCAGTAAATAAAATTACCTTGCAACATCATATCTTGTTTTTGAATAGAACGCCCCAAGCTACAAATCCCCAGCTACAAACTCCTTGATTCAGTAAGTTTGGAAGTTTCTTTTAAAGTTAATTATACACCTACCATATCATCATTTGTCATTTCTCTTCCACGTACTTACCCAAGAGAGATAAAAGCAGGATCCATTCGAAAATGTGTACAGGAATGTTCATAGCTGCTTTACTTGCTATAGCCCAAAACTAGAAATAACCTAAATGTCCAGCTGCAGGTGAATGGATAAATTGTGGTATATCCATACAATGGATAAATTGTGGTATATCCATACAAAGGAATGCTATGCCCAATGAAAAGGAGTGAACGACTGATGCACATAACATCATGGATGAATCTCAAGATACTCATGCAGACTGAAAGAAACCAGACAAAAAAGAATATATGCTATGGTTCCATTTAAATAGAAATCTAGAAAAGACAAACTAATATGAAATGACAGAAAGTACGATGGTAAAAAGGGACAAGAGATGTGAAAGGAATTACCAAGGAGCATTCAGAAATATGAGGCTGATGGATATGTTCTTTATCTTTAGTGTGGTACTGATGTCATAGGCATGTGTATATGCCAAACTTACCAAATAACACTCATTTAAATATGTGCAATTTACTGAATTTCCATTATAACTCAATATAATTTAAAATGTATCTGGAAGACCAAAAAGAAACACACAATTTGTGATTTTATCCAGACTTGTGTCCCACCCTCTTGATGTCCTGACAACCCTAATGGAGACATTTAAATAATCTAGTCATTAAGTACAACAGTTGTATTGATACTGTTCCAATTTAAAAAGTATAAGATTATCAATGATCCCCACCTTTATTTTAACAATATTGCCATCAAATTACTAATGGCATTTACATTGAGATTGACAAACTCATCTAAAGCCTGTGCATAAATAAATAAAAGTAGCAAATGAGAATAACTGAAAAAGAAGAAATGAATAAATACTGAGTAAATATTGATCCCATGAGATTTTGAAATGCACTATGCAGATTGGAAATGGCAGGAAAATGTTCGACAGATCAGGGAAACAAAATGGAAAATCCAGAGAACAGACCCAAGTTTATACAATACTTAAGCATTTAATAAATGTGGCATCTCAAATCAGTGAGAATAATTTTTTCAGTAACTGTCACTGAACAACTAGCTAAATATTTGATGAGAAAAAATGGAAATCTTTACCTTCACACCATATGTCACAATCCCAGATGAACGAAGGATTAAATATACAACTTGAGTTCTGGCACCAAAGTGACCTGAGCTAATGCAGAACCCCTTACTGCAAACATCTCAAAAATACTAGATGAAATGTAATTTTTAAAAATATTTAATGTGTAGCAGATCTCACAAGAAATAAAAGGAAATCCTCAGATATAAGAGGAAATGAGGATCTGAAGCCAAAGTGTTAAAGAAACACGGAGGCCGCAGTGATCATGAAGGGGAGATAAGGGGAAAGAAACGCCAGTTACGAGACCCGGAAACAGGCCCTGACGGCCGTGGGCTGAGGTTCGGTGCCCACGCACAGACACGCACCAAGGCCACGGTTCCCCCAAGGCCAGGAGTTAGAAATGAGACCCCACTGACATGCCAGGGCCCCTGTGACCAAACCAGACAAGGAACCTGCCTTCACATAGATGTATATTCTAACAAGTGTTAGAACAAAACAAGTGGGAGGACGGGACGACAGTTTTGAAACATAAGAAATAAATTAAACAGCATGTTAGAAGCTGATACACATTATGGAGATAGAAAATAGAGCAAGATAAGGGTGATCGGGGCGGAGGGGTGGGAAGAAGACACAGACACAGACAGGCACAAATAAGGAAGTTGTTTGAGGATATTAACGAGGATGGTCAGGGCAGGCTGCACTGAGAAGTGACAACTGATCAAAGACGAAGAGACACTGAGGAAGCCTTGCGTTCAGACAGCTGAGCGGGGAGGACCAGCAGCGGGGACAGACGGGGAGCTGGAGGCCAAGGGCAGAGGCGGGGGACCAGTTCGGAAACTACAGCGGTGACCCGGGAGGCACCAAGGCCTCCGAACGCACACGATGGGAAGGGAGACCAAGCATCTTCGTCCATCAGCCTCAAGTGACAACAAAACTCTTCAGAAGAGGGAGAAAAATTCTTCATTGAGAGAACAAAACCTGGACCTGCTAGAGATTAGAGGCAAAACGCATACTCCCCATTTGACACAGGAATTTCCAAGGTAATTAATTAATGGAAAAATCGGTCCCAAGCCAATGACAACTCTAGGATGCCTGGCAAAATCACTCAATAGAAGCATTTCCAGAGCTAAGACCACTGTGATTTTCACAAAATCCCCAATAAAGATAAGCTCACAGTCTGACAGGGCAAAACACACGAGGAAATCTCTCACTACGAGGAGAGGTCAGCTGACGAAACAAGCGGAGGATCGTCCCCCACGAACCTGAGATCAACCACCAACCTCAAAAGGACGAGGGTAAGTTATATTTAAAACTCTTTACAGGGAAATAGTGCTGAGCAAAAGAGGCCAGGTATTGAAGAGAACACACACTATGATTTCATTGACAGGAAGTTCAAGAACCAGCAAAACGAAATCCACGGTGTTGGAAGTCAATACAGTGGTTACAGCGTGTGCGTGGGTGGCAGGGGTGACTGGGAAGGGCGTAATGGGGCCTTAGGAAAATACTTCATTTATTGATGACTGAGCTAGTTAGACAGATGAGTGGACATTGTGAACATTTATCCAGCTAAACACACCAGAGGGCAAAGAAGGGACAGATCCCACGTCTTCCGATTCCCAAATGGAACAGCTGGCGGGTGAGAGGTGGGGACACTCCCAGGAGTCTTGGAGGGCAGGCAGTGAGGTCCCCCAGTCAGAGCCTGAGCAGTCTTTTGAGGGACCGCCATGGAAGGGAGGGGGTGGGAAATACCTCACTCAAGTTGAGAGCTGCTTCGGGTGGAGATGGGGTGGGGGTGCAGACTGGGAAGGTCCTCGGGAAGGGGGGCACTCCTCTGGGACACCGAGGATTGGGGCTGAAGATGGTCTTTGCGGCCCTGCCCCTCATTTTACGGAAGAAAAGAACAAACCCCAGAGAAGCAACTGAACTCTCCCAAAGTCACCTCTGCCCCTTGGCGTTACCAGTCTTCCTGGACGGGGCACGTGCAGACGGAGGATGAATGACAACCAGGTAGGGTGGTGAGAAAGCAAGACCAGCGCCACACCTCTCAGGCTTAATCCAGCTCGACTGCTGCTAGCCGGCCGTGTGACGCTGCGACCTTGGGCGAGGTATGTAGCCCACGTGTGCCTCTGTGTCTTCCTGTAAAATGGTGTGTAAAGCTTTCCACAAAATGTGTAGCCAGTGTACAACCACCTTCCACTACAGCTGAAGACACACCTCCTCTAGGACCCAGCGACTCCACTCGCAGACGCACACCCCACAGAAATACGTCCATGTGTGCACTGAGACACAGACATGTGGCCACGGCAGCACTGTTTTTAATAGTTAGAATCTGGGAACAGCCCTGGCTGGTGTAGCTCAGTGGATTGAGCGTGGGCTGGGAACCAAAGGGTCCCGGTTCAATTCCCAATCAGGGCACATGCCTGGGTTGCGGGCCGGGTCCCCAGTGAGGGCCGTGTGAGAGGCAACCATACATTGTTGTTTCTCTCCCTCTCTGTCTCCCTTCCTTCCTCTCTTTCTAAAATAAATAAATAAAATCTTTAAAAAAAATAAAATCTGGGAACAGCCCAAATGGCCACCATAAATGGAACAAATAAACGTATACATGTATATCATAGATCACTATAAAGCAATGGGAACTAATAAAACTATGACTATCCAGGGGTAAATAAATGCCACAAGTTGACTACTGAGCAAAAGAAGCCAGAATACGCTTCAATTTACGTAAAGTTCAAAAACAGTCAAAACCGCTGCATGGTGGGCAGGGAACGTGGTGGCTGGAAGGGGGCACAGGGCAGCTTCGGGGGCGCTGGTATGTTTTTGACGTGGGTGCTGGCTGTGCAGGTGTGCTCACGCCGTGAGAAGTCTGCGAGCTGTACACTTATGATTCATGTGCTTCTCTGTACGTATGTTATCCTTCAATAACGAAGTTTACTGAATAACAATGGGACCCACCTCGTAAGGCCATATGAGGACTAAATGAGGTGACACCTGTAAAGTGTTTGGCACAGAGCATGTGACTGGGAGAGAGCTATAGAGGCCACGCTGACAAAAGCCCAAAGTCGAGGGTGCGCACTTGGCCTTTGGGTGTCCTCCCTACGCCCCCACTGAGCCTCTCCTTAGAGAAACGCAAGGGCTCCTGCCACTCCCCATCCTGCATCCTGCACCAGCGTGGTCCTGAGCGCAGCCCCCCAGGTGATAAAACAGTGACCGCCCAGAGAAAATAAGGTGCCCAAGCCCTCGGGCTGCGGATGGAGCCAGACTTAACCCCCGCAGCCCCAGCTGGAGAGGGGCCCTCACCCACACCCCTGATGCTTCCCTCTTGTGTTTCAGACGTTATAAATAAAATGCCTAGCTCTCTGACCTTGATTTTAGAACTATTTCCTATGGATCAGAAATAGCCATACGTGCTTTTCCCTTTCACTGGATCGTATACTTCTGCAAAGATCTTTGATTTAAAAAAAATAAATAAACAACCACCCAACAACAACAACAAAAACCCCAGCTGTCAAGCCCGGGTTCCAACCACGAACAGGGCGAGAAATACAAGGGAATGACGCCCAGACCATCCCTCCCTGGCATTCCTGCGCGTCAGGATGGCAAGTCTGCCTGGCGGTGTGGGTTAAGGAGGGTGGATTTCTGCGTATTGGAGTGAGGAGCAATTTCCTCCCTCGGGGCAGCTGGGAAGGCCGAGCACTTTCTCACCGTGGATCACTCCGGGTCTGAGCCGCGAAGTGAGACAGGGCTGGGTCTGGGAATAAAGAGTTGGCTGAGATCAACCTGCCCACCTCTGAGGCCTGGCTTCCAGCAGAGGAAACAAGCTGGCCGCAGGACTCAGAGCAGGGGGGCTGGTGTCCAACAGCCCTGCCCCGGGGCGCCCAACCCAAAGGTACTTTCATGTTTCAGATGCCAGATTCTGTATCTGTAAACACAATGTGTTTCCTTTTTCATGCTGGGGTCGGGGCTGCTATTGTTCAGCACTTTCTGCGTCGGCCCAAGTGGAAGCAGGAGCGCTCAGGGAAGGGACTGCGCAGACTCCCCAGGTCTCTGTGCCACAGAGACTCGGCCTGGGGTCAGGGGCCCAACTGCTCAGGTGGAAAAGCCTCGTGCAGGGGAGAGGGAATCCAAGCCAAGCAGGTCGTGTTTGAGGGCAGCGTGGAGCCCTCCCAGTCCAGGGGACTGCCACTCCCAGGAGACCACCCTTTCCAGGGAACTGTGGTCTCTGGACAATCTCGGCGTGGAAGAAAACAAAAACACCACAACAGAACAAACACAGGAGAAACATGCAGTGAACCGCACTCCAATTCTCCCGGAACCAAATCAAACACCTGCTCGGAGACCCTCAGCGCCTCCCTAGCATCCTGGGCATTTGGCAAAGTTCCTCGCTCTGGGGGTCCACCCGTGTTTACGATGAGTGCAAGTATTCATCTTCCCACACATGCAACCTCCCAGGTGAGAGCGCACTCCACCTGCAGAAGGGCATCCACGACACCCTCCTCTGCATGCCAGAGCCAGCAGAGCCATCTGGCCACTGAAGCTCCAGCAACATCCGCTTACAGGGTACACATCCTTGTCTGCTGGCTGGGGCGGCGGGGGAAAGTCTTCTGAGACTGAAAATGACATATGGTTTTCATCTCTTAGGCTAATTCTGAATAAGTAGTAATGGCTGCCTAGGGTATTATATCGAGAAGGATTCCAATGCCTTAAGACCATTTCTGGACTTAGAAGGAAAGAGTGCTGTGATTGATTAGCAATGTCTGCCCTGGTTTCAGAATTGGGGAGTGGCAGCATACCTACTAAGCACTCACCCACACCCACTCCAAGCACTGACACTGGTCATCAGGCAGGCAGGAAGTGTGCGTTGCTTGGGGACCTCAAATATGGAATTAGCACCACATACAGGCCCAGAAACTAAGAGAGGTATCTCATTTCCTTGTTGCCTAGGACTCAGTTATTCAGATCCAGCCTCTTTAAAGACCCCTGGGGTCTTACATATTGTCTAACGTAGGAGTGGAGCCTCTGGAATGGGGAGAAATTGCACATGACAACCCATAATCTCTCGTCTGTAGGCAGAAACGGACTGGAGGAAAAAATCTAGAAAATCTAGCGGCAGCACCAGCCAAGGACGGGGCATGGATGGGCCCCCAGTGAAAACTCGACCATCTCACGCAGGCCGGTCCCGAACGCCGCGCCACACAGGTCCCCAGCGCCTTCTCTGGGCTCCAGCTGCATTGAGAAGGCTCGGCCACAGTTGATATAATGAACTAGGGCGTCACTCTCTGCCTTCCAAGGTTCTCACCCAACAAATTTTCTCTGCTCTCTGGAAAGCCAGCCCCTTAAAAAGCCTGGAAGTCTACCAAACGACAGCGACATCTTTCTTCTGGGTCTTCTTTACAGGCAGAAACAAACTGCAACATGGATTCACTTCAACCGAACTGTAGCCACTGCGCTAATCCCAACAGCAGAAGGATCCGTGACCTGAGGGCATGACCCTAACACAGGAAAAGGCAGAGCACACTTCTCCATTTCTTGGCAGAACTCCTGGACACCTGTCCCCTCAGATGATCTTCCCTTGTTCTCCGAGTGCCGGCAGATGCCTCTGATAGAAATGTCCATTGCCAAGGAGGCCCGGGACTGGCACCGAAGTGTCAGAAGGGAAAGGCTCTGAGGAGAGGCATCGCACATGTCCTCCATCGCGGTCCCTTCTCTCTGTCAGAGGGTAGAACTGGCACAAAATAATGTAGCCAGGGCTGAAAACTCACCTAGCTGAGGTGTCCCAGAGGCTGGGGGTGGGAGGGAGCATTATCTCTACAGGCAAAGGCCTGACGACTGAAATGGGCCTCCACCTCCGGATAAGGAGGGAAAATTCACATAAAGTACACAACGTTCCGAAGGCAGATTAAAATTTAATTCTGAGGTTACAAGAGAGATGCATCTTTGAAACAAGAACACGGGAATGCAGTGCTGAAGCACCGTGCTGTGCTACACCCGCCAGGCCCCCGGAGAGCAGTCAGCAGGACGTCCAACAGCCCCGCGTCCAGGGGACTGTCTCGGGAAGCTCACGCACTTCAGCGCTCTTCAAAGATACCGTGCCTCAGAGCTGGTCAGAACAGGACACGGCTTTTACACGGATCAGCCTTCAGAACAAGCGCTGCTGATCCCCCCGCCCTCTGTGCGTGCAGTGGTGTCTGTCACTGAATAAACCAAGATATGCCCTGCAGACCTGTCCGCACTTAATTCAGTCTGTGTAAAGACTGCCCTTTGGTGGCAGGGACATCTGTTTTTGAAAAGCTTCCGTTCCTTGTGGCAATCTGATTAATTGAAACAAAGCACATATAAAGCATCTACAGTGCAATGCCTGGTATTGAGTAGGATTGTAGTCTGTTTTCAGGACGCAACCCGACAACCACCGTGGACTAGCATTCTAAAGTCTGCAGCTCCCCAGCCACCCCGAACAGCACCACACCTTCCCCGGCTGCGGAGACCACAAGGACAGGCAAACTGCTGTGGGCTGCTTTGCAAGTATCAGGCTTAAATCCTGAGCGTTTTATAAGCCCTCCTACACCTCTGGTCTCCCACTAATTTAAGGCACTGCAGAAACCCAAGGAGTGATTGTCATTTCTGAAAGACAGAAAAAAAACACTAGCTCACAAAACATCCGTACTTGTGCATCGACAGATAAGGCTGTTTTATAACCCAGTTCCCTGGAGAGCCATTTATTTTGGTGAGGCCAGTGTGCACAGCAGAAACTATAGAAGCCATCAAGATAACACGAATACCAACCCAGTGGACGTTTGAAGTGTAAACATAAAAGTCTATTAAGAATACAATGTTGGTTTAATCCCAAGACAAAAAATCTACTTAATGAAAAGCACAACTCATCTCAAGAAGGAAATATCGATACCAGCTGTGAGCAGAAAATGAGGGGATTCCTTCCAGGGAACATTTGAATTTCAACCCACTGCCTTTCCAATATTTTCTCTGGACATGAAGTCTCAAATACTTTTCCGAGGATCTCATTTTTCTGCAGGAGGAGGAGGTCAGGGAGAAGTCTGGGCAGGGCCGAAGGAGAGCTTGGCAGGGCGTGGGAGTGCGGAGGCCCGCCCCACGGGGATCACCCGACGCCACTCTGTTTCTCTTCTCTGCAGACAGGAGGGAGCAGCCGCCCGACCCAACGGGCGCTAATGAGAGCCCCCGAAAGACCCTCACTCCGGCTGCCACGGGGCCAGCAGAGATAAACGACAGCCCTGTGCTGCTGACGCAGGAGAGCCGCCCCACCAGCACGGCGCTGGGGACCAGAACACGCCACTGAACTCCTCTGTTTAACACCACCTCTTCTACCCCACTGCCTAGATCTTTTTTTTTTTCCAGTATGTTCCGGAGAAGCAAAGGGAATCCACGCATCGGCGAGAAAGGAGGAGGCCTCAGTTCAAGAGGATTTTCTGACTGTGACCTCCATTCTACCACCTTTGAGAGAGATCACAGGCCCTGGAACCCAGAAAGCCTTGGCCATCTGCAACGCCTGTGCATGCCAAGCACCCACAAGAGAGCCCCGAAACCCTTTTCACTCATTCTTAACTCCCAGCTCCCACTAGGCCAGATGGCTAACCTAAAGGACAATTTATTATACATAATCTCATAGTTAAACATGTATAAACACAACACATACAACAATATAACATAGTATTAGGCAATACAACACAGGAACCACCTGTTTTATCGAGAAGTAACAGGTTGTGCCAACTTTTCTCCGATCTGTGGATGTGTAACTGCTATTCATCCATCCGTCTACTCCAAGGGGAGGCAGCACAGAGGATGCAATACAAGCCTAACATCAGGCTGGAGCTCCAGCTCCCCCACCAACTAGCTATGTGCTGTACTGATAGCTAGGAGTCTTTGGGTGAACCGTTAATGTCTCTAGGTTATGGTCTCCTCACCTGTGAAATTAAAACAGTAACAGTGCCTATTATTAGCATAGGCATAATGATTGAATGACTAAATTAATGTGAGCACTTGGCAAAAAAATAAGCCCTTGGGAGTTCATCATCACAATGACAATCATTATAATAATTACTACGACTATAAAACCATTCACTGACGTACGGCCCTGCGCCAGACTCCGGACTAGGCAGCAAACAACGAGAGCCTTCTGGTTTTGCAGGAGTCTTTGCTGGGGCATTGGATTTCTCCCAGCAACCCCACCAACATAACCTCACCTCCTTCTCTGGCTGGGGACGATGGTAGCCCCAAACACTAGGGCCATTTACAGCATGAAAAACCCCCTCCCAAAGCCATGTTTAAACAATTCTGGGCATTATGCGGCAGGCACCCATGGCCACGGGAGGCCAGCCCAGCACCGTGCTCATCTTGCAGAGATGTCTTTTGTGTGGGTTTTGGGTTTCAGCCGGGCAACGCAAAACCATAGAGTGAGTCGCAAAACGAGTTTTCGCAAGCTCACCCTGTCACAAACCAGGCAGGGGTTCGTGCTGACATCCCCACGGTAAGATTAAACAGCATGCTTGGTCAGGCACTAAATACTAACACAGCTCCGACGTCAGGGGGACACTGATTGAAACTGATGTCAATAATTTATGAAACACAATATGGTCTTCAGATGCTCTTTGGGGGGGGCGGGGGGAGGAAGGGAGAAAAAAGGGCCTAGCAACCCAGGTGGTTTAAAACTGTTCATGAGTTTTCCCTCGAATGCACTCCCCCCCACCATGCATGGATGCTCCTTTGCACCATGAATGTAAACGCACATGTGTATAAAAGCATGTGGACATTGCTGATACATATGGGCGGAAGAAAGTATTTCGTTATTCCACAGAGAGCTGTCGAGGCTGTAACACTATACATAGTCTTGTCTTTCATATTGTTTTGAGGGGTTTTTCCCGGAAGAAATCCAAAATTGCATTTAAAATAAAATTGGGTTTTACAAAGGTTCACATTTATTCCACAGAGAACTCAACCTTGAAACAACACCGTAAAGAAAGCTGGACCAAAGGAAACCTACAGGAGACATGCATTTTTCACTCCTCTGAAAGTATCCGGGCCCAATGCAGAAGAGCCATTTAGTGAAAGAGTAGCAACGTTTTTTTTTTAAGAGTTGTAGGAATTGGGGTTAACCTGGAGAAGGATACCGTTTCATTCTATCCTTAATCATGTTTCGTTTTAAAAGGCAAAGACAGACGAGCACTGTGACCATGTTGTATTTTTATCAAGCCTGATTTCTGGAATAAAGAATATAGACACTTCTTTACTTTGCCTTAGTTGTAAATAATCTGGGTAGCTTGGCTTTATATGTCAACAGTGTGAAATTCACAAGCTGGGATTATGTTGGGGGGGAGTCTAAGCCACTGATAGCACAAAAGTTAGTGTTTGAAGGATTTATTAATGCTTTTTCCCAGCACAGGGCCCTGCAGTGTCTCAGAGCACCTGTCAAATACTAATTCATTCACGAATCTCCTCTACAGGGCCTTTTCATAAAAAGCGCGACCTTTAATTGTAAATCACTTTTAAATTGTCTTTGCTGGCTTTCTCTTTTGCAGAATGATGGAAAAATCACGAAGGCTTCAATTTAGACTTTAGGGGAACTTCAACCTGACTTTCCCGTCTGTATCTACACGGTGTCAGAACATCTATTCAAAGAGGAAACTATAAATAACTTTAACAAAGTTAGTAAGTTGAATTGGCTTTACTTTTATAACATGACTGAGTAATTGGCAAAATTTAAAGATTCTTCAGCTACTGGGAATTAAAATCACTTCAGTAAAAACCAGAAAATATTGCTAGCCTATTATTTGTCATGTAGATTATGTACTTATTAGGCCTAATTAAACTTTTTGAGCAAAAAGGCTTACTAATTACATTTAGTTAATATGTTGATTGCTCAATTTGGCCTAAAAAAAAAAAAAAGGTCCATTCAATTTGTGCATAGTTAGTGCTTCAATCAAAAGACAAAAATCCTGAATGACAGAGGTTATTTCAAGTGCATAACCAGTATTGCAGCAAATGCGGGTTCTGTCTCCAAAGCACAGGGAGCGATAGGGGTGGCTGACGAATCTGAACAAATCCAACGGAGGGGAATCTCCAAACCAGTGAAATGTTGCCACAAAGTCCAGTTTATTTGCCTCATTGTATTCACTTGCATTCGTCCAATTAGACGCTGCTGGTGACAATTCAAAGGTATCTTTCATATGCACATACAAACTAAAACTGATAGCAAAACCCTGGGAGGCCCTTGGAATGTCAATACAGGGTTTTTCCGCACAAAAGGAAGAAAAGAAAAGAGGAAAGGGAGAAAAGGGGAAGAGATGGGAAAAACCAACATTTCTGAAGAACTTGACCAGATCAAAGGAATTTTACTCTCAAAGAGCACTAATTCCGGGTATAACTGCTATCTATCTCACTGGGGAACCCTGAAAACCCTCCTCAAACCCGCGACGAGCCCCGTCTCTAAAAGGAGGGGGAGAACAGTTAGGTCTGCAAGCCCGGGACGCGTTGAGTGCAGAAATGGAGGCCCCGCCATGCAACAGGAGGCCCTGCTGGGCCTCAGCGCGACCGGGCTCTCCAAGACATGTTTTCCATTCGATTGCTCAAAAGTCTGCATCCGCAGTCGTGAGGCACAAACTATCCGACAACAACATGACACAATTAATCAGAACCAGGCCTCGGAACGTGTGTCTGCGCGGGGAAACGGCACCGCGCCGCGGAGGGCGCCTCGCGCCGGCTCTCCCGGCGGGGAGCGGCGGGGGGGAAACCCGGACGTGCACGGAAGATGCGCCCCAAATGGCACTTCACGAACTCAATAATTGCCATTGAAACAAAATGAAGGACTCGGAAATCTACTTCTCACACTGAAAAAGTAAAGTGTTGTCTTACTATCTGCCCCCTCCTCCCCCGACCCGGTGCGGAGGAACCGGTGCCTGACAGTTTCTAGAGCAGCAAAACCGTGCGATTCAGAAATAGAACTTATCCTTCCCCACCCCCCCACGCCTCTTTCTGACACAAGGTATTCCCCAGTGCCGGTTTTGTCAGTTTTCTCTTTCAGGAACTGAAACCCCATTAAAAAGTGAGAATCTGGACCTTTAGTTCATTCAAAACAGTGTCATTGCACCAACCTCTGAACTAACAAAAAATTCTGGAATACTTTTTTGAACCAGAATTGAATGGGTTTAAAATTACTGAGCTCTTCCTTGTAATCTGTAGACAGTAATTTAAATCACATCATTGTTTTGCTAACACAAACACGCTGTCTAAAAGAAAAAAAAAATAGTTTTTCAAACCATAAAGGACAATTCGTCGGGTACAGAACTGGCCCCAAACTGCAAATCCCTCTGCCATCTCCCAAGGGATTCACGGCTGGGGGCTGGAACTTCCCGGGAACCGGCCGGGATCCCCAACTGCGCGCCCAGCTGCAGCCCTAGGAAAGGGGGAGGGGTGGGGCGGAGGGGGGTCGCAGGGACCCGCCAAACGAAGCGTTAGGCAATGAGCTTGCATTTGCATCCGGGGTTAGAGGGACCAGTCGGCAAATTCTCTGCAAAACCCTCTCCCCGTGGCATTTCTCGTGCGTCTTCTTGGCTGCACAGGTTGTACTGGGTGCAAACCCGAGAGTCCTCGGCCAGCGACGCGCCAGCGAGGGGTCGTGCTCTCTGCCTCCCTGGGCCCACTACATCCCGGAATGCGCCTCCCACCGTCCCCACGGCATTCCCGCAACGCACGCTCCTCGCGCGGCCGCCGCTGACGCTCCAGAGAACTCGTGCCCGCGAGGCCGGAGGGCAGCCGCCCGGGTCCCCGCCCGCCGCCCGCACCCCCGCGGCGCTCCACTCACCCACGCACTCGTTGGCCTCGCGGGCGGTGGCGCGCTGCCAGGGCCGGTCGTAGTGAAAGGGTTTGCAGCGGTCGCACTCGGGCCCGGCCGTGTTGTGCCTGCAGTCGCACACCAGGCTGTCGTCGCGGTCGCGCACGCAGCGGGCCGCGTGTCCGTTGCACTTGCAGCGGCCACCCACCTGCAGGTCGGACACCGCGTAGAAGTACGAGTCGCGCGCCAGCTCCGAGTCGTCCTCGTTCTCGTCGCCGAAGGTGTGCAGGCGGCTGAAGGCCACGCGGATGTCGGTGGCCGTGACCCAGTCCTGCAGCACCGGCGAGTTGTCGAAGTCGTGCGCCGAGGGCCGCCCGTCCAGCGTGCTGAAGGCGATGAGGCCGCCCGAGAGCGGGCGCATGTCCGTGTGCGAGTCCGTGCACACCGCCTCCTGCTCGTTCTGCTTGGTGATGGGCGCGCGGTGCGGCCGGTTGTACATCTTGCGGCACTGCGTGGAGTAGAACTGGAAAGGCACCCACGTGCGCCCGTAGTCCATGGACTTGTAGATGGCCATGGACTCGGGCCGCGGAGAGCAGAACTGCAGGCTCACGTAAGTCACCTCGAACTTCTTGCCGAGCGACAGCGTGAGCGTGACGTTGTGTGGGAACTGCAGGTAGTTCTCGGACTGCCAGCACGTCAGGTTGTGCGGGTTGTTGAGATCGGTGAGGAAGGCAGGTGGGTGCGCCTTCTTGGGGTCGGACGCGTTGCAGAGGTGGCAGGAGCGCAGCCGCTCCTCGCCGCGCTCGCTCACCACGCAGTAGCGCGCCGGGGGCCGGCCGCAGGTGCTGGACACGCGCACGTCCTTGCCGAAGGCCGCGTTGACAAAGTCGGGGATGCAGCGGCGGGGGTGGCCGTTCTCATCCGAGCAGGGGTCGGGCTGCGCCGCCTGGCCCGCGAACATGCTGAGCCCGGGCCCGCCGCGCACCGCGCCTACCAGGCACGCCACCGCCGCCAGCGCCGCCAGCGCCTCCCACACTGCGCGCATCATGCTGCGTCCAGCTTGCCCCGGCCCCGCCGCGCCGAGGAGTCGGTCCGCCCGCCGCAGAAGGCGCCTGCGGAGAGAGGGGAGCTGTGCTCAGCCAGCCCGCCCCGCGCCCTCCATCCCCCGCGGGGCAAAGAGCCGAGGCGCGGGCGAACGCCCAGCTTCTCCAGCACCAACCGCGCGCCCGACTGCCCGCCTCGCAGAGGAAGGCGAATCCCGGGCTCCCTAGCAAGAATTGCCTGCGCTTCTCCCCGGCTGAGCGGAGAACCGGGGCCGCGAGCTAACGCTCGGCTTCCCAGCCACCACCGCCTCCAAGCCGCCCGAGCGGCAAGCCCGCGCCCGTCTGCCTGTCCGCAGCCAGCCCGCCTAGCACCCCAAGTCTCGAGTGCAGAAGAGCACGGTGGCCCCCAATCCCGCACGACCCGCGCCTCTTCCTCCTGCAACCTGGGATCCCTCTCCCGTGCCCCAGATCGCGTCCCCGCCGGAGACTCCGCATTCGGGACTTTACCTCTGGAGAGGGCAAAAGAGAAAGAAAAGTTTGCCCGGCCCCGGCCCCGGCCGGGGAGCCCGCACGCCGGACAGCTAGAGCCTCTCTCTGGCAGCTCGCAGACGCGTCCTGCCTCAGCGCGGGCTTGCCAACTCCATGCCCGGCGCGGCCGCCGCTACCCAGCCCCGGCCCGGCCCGGCCCCGCCGCTGCCGCCGCCTCTCTCTCCCGAGGAACGAGGCGGCCGCCCGTCTCCCGCCGCGGTCCGAGTGCTGCCCAGCCCGCGCCCGGGGCGCACACACACTCACGCTCGCTGGCGCTTACTCACACACACGCACGCACGCCGCCGAAGGCTCCGCCGCCGCCGCCGCCGAGCGGGGAGTGGGGGGCGGAGGGGAGCGCGGGGGCGGGGGGCGGGACCGCCGGGCGGGGCGCCGGCCAATAACGTCGGCGAGCAACCGCCGCCTGCGAGCAAAGTTTTCACCCCGGGAAAGAAGAAAGTTAAACGGAACCGGCCTGGGACGCGGAGGGAGCCGAGAACACGAGCGGGTGGGAACCGGGGAGCCCGAGAAAGCAAAGCAAAGACAAAGAGAAAGCGAGAAGAGCGCCCGGGGAAACCCCGGAGAGGGGGCTGGGCCCGCGCGCACCCCTCGGAGGGAGGGGCCGGCCGGGGACTGTCAGCCGCGCCCCGGCCCCGCGCTGCCCCGGGAGCCTCGCAGGTTTCCGCCGGCCCCACGCCTCCGGGAGCGCGCGGGCGGGGGAGGGTGGGGGAGGGGGCGGCTTTCTCCCTCGGGGTCCCATCCAAACACATCTGTGTTTGTTTTCTTTGCTGCGCCGAGGTCGGGCCTTCCTCTAACCCAGCCTGGTGGCCCCGGTGGCACCGCGTGCAGTGCGGTGCCCCTGCCCGCAGAGAGCCCGGGGTCACGAGGAAGAGGGGACTGAGCCTCGGCCTGCTCACCCCTCCCGCCCGCAGCCCCTGGGGTCCGGCGAGAACGCGCGGCCCCTCCGTAACGCCCTCTGCACACGCACGCACTGGGCGGCCGGGCCTGCCGGGAACCTGGCTGCTTCCTTGCGGCGGGCGGGGGGAGCTGAGGTGGGCAGGAAGAGATGCCGGACAGCGCCCAGCGCCCCCCTGGCCAGGGCTGCGGAGCCGCGGGCTGGGGGCAGCCCAGCCTCCCCGGATGCGGGCTCCTAGTGCTTCTTCCTGGCCGGGGCTTTGGAGGGCGCTGTGCCCCATACGGCCTCTCAGGAGCCCCACGACAGCTCGACAAAGCAGGTATGAGCTCCTCGTGGCGGCTGAGGGCACTGGGGGCCCAGGAGGTGAAGAAACGTGTCCAGATCTCCCGTCTAGTAAACATCAAACCCAAGGCTAGAGACCCGGGCCCCTTCCTCTCCTCGCACTTGCCGGCTGGTACAGTTTCAGGGGACATCCTCGCCTCGCTCTGTCACCTCACAAAGGGCTGAGCACAGTGACAGCGTCCTTTGACCGTCCCGCAGCAGCAGCCGGAGAGCTTTGGGGGAAGAAGGGCACTGGGCCGAGGGTTTGGGGCTCAATTTCTGTTGGTTTTTTTGTTACTAGTAATAGATCTGGGTTGAAAGCTCGGGGTCCTGGTTCTGTCCCAACAGCCGACTTGCTGCATTAGCTCCATTAAGTGCTTTATTTTGTCCTATTGGCATTTTCATAAACTCTGAGACTCTAGGAAGGGGCCTCAGGGTTGGTGGGGCCCAGCTCAGTCTCGAAAGAATGCCTTTCCCTGCGTCCCGGTGAGACAGCCACCCAAGCCAGCTCTTCCAGGCGCTGGAGTTCACCCAGCCCGAGGAAATAAATCCACTCCACCGCAGGACTGCCTGGGCCCGTCCTCTCCCCGGGGTAGCGCATCAGCTTTGCCTTCTTGTGCCACTGCCTCTGCACTGGTTATTTATGCCTTACCTGGTGGCAGAGAGGATTTCAGGTGACTTACAAGAGTACTTAAAGCATGGCAAAATAACATAAATTAGAAGGTGAGCTGAAAGGAGATAAACAAAATGTTTAACCACTGTAGACTGTGAAATTCCAATGGTATGAAAGGCAGCCGAGCAGTTTGGAGCACACACTTTGGAGCCAGAGTGGGACGCTGGCGAGTTTTGCAACTTTCTGTGCCTCATTTTCTAAAGGGGTACAATGATATCTACCTCATAGGGTTGTGAGCATCAATGAGTGAACATATGAATATTACAGCTTATAATATGTATATATGTATACATATTATGCCTATATAATCTATGTGAATATTCTTTCACATATATATGTAAATATACATCAAGCCAGGCACATAGTAAGTGGATGTTGAAACTATTTGTTCTTAGTATTAAATTGCTAGGTCATTATAGGAATTTTAAATTATTTAATAAAAATTTTAATTAATAAAATTATAAAGTGGAAAAAGCAAATTACCTAACACTATAGTCCAAAAAAAAAAAAAAAACACTATGCACAATGTACTCCCATTTTATTCTTTTGAAAAAGTGTGCATACAAAGCATGGTTCATCATGGTTATCTCTGGATGATGAGATTAAAGGTGATTTTTATTTATTTTTGCTTGTATGTTCTCGACTTTGTATAGCAAAATAAGAAGGAAAGCTAAGAGAAAAAAGAAAGACCAAGAGGGAAGACCAAGTAGAGATGGGAAGGAAGCTAAGATGCATCCTGGAAGGCCCTGTTCACCTCCGGTGGGCCACAAATCTGCCCCAAAGCTTTCCTCCCCCCATGCCCCCCCAACAGCCAAAATGAAAGGGAGACCATGTCAGTTACACAATTCCCAATGTCCGTGAGATAAAAACAGACCTGTTACTCAAGAGAATTACAACTATTCTCGGTACTACCCTCAGACAGGAACTTCTCCTGGGGGGCCTCAGACAGGGAGCTCAGTGTCAGGTGACGAGCAATCAGCAACACCCCCTACCAGTCCCTGCAGTGGGCTCTGGGGGGCGGTTTTGGGGGTAGCCCACCATGTAAGCTCATGGGGCCCACCAAAACAGAGGACAAGCAGCACTGAGTGCGACAAGTCAGGGCGTCCCCCTCGCCCCCCAGACACTGGGGCGGCGAGGCAGCAGGGCTGAAACTGTTCTCCCTGGAGTGCAGCTTGAAGTCACCCGCTGATCTCAGGCCACCGGGTTTCTGGAGGGGATTGGGGGAGAGGCTTTCCACTGTTATTTCTGTCCTTCGGCCTAAGCGTCCCTTCTCTGGCGCTTCTGGTGAGCAGGAGGGCCTCGCCTTCATCTGGCGGTCCGAAACATTCTGGGCCACAGGAGAGCCTGCCCGGCCCCTCGAACCGGCCGCCCTGCCACCCGTGCAGCTGGTCTGACTCCAGCCCCACACGGCAGCCCAGACTGGGGCTCTCCCTCTATCATCCCTCAGTTTTAGGTCTTCTAGGCTAAGTACTCCCAGTTCTTTTCAAGGTTTCTCATAGGACATTGTCTTCTGACGACTGCACACTCTCCCAGTGCCCTCTAGTTTGTCAGTGTCCCCTCCTAAAGCACACTGCCTTCTGAGGGGACAAATGAAAAAACCAGATGTCCAAGTGTCGTGAGAGCTTCTAAAGTGGGAGTTATAAATACACACCCGCAAAGGCGTGTCAGGTTCTAAGCAGCAGGATCCATGGTACAAACTGGGGTTCAAAACACAACAGTGTGGCTGCTGGGTGAGAAAGCAAATTCCCAGGTGTTTCTGCAAGGAATGTGCAGGGAGGGGGAGCCACCCTCCTTGGCACCCAGCCTTACCTGGAGCCGGAGGATCACCCTAGGAAGAGGAGAATGTGGCAGTTTCAAGAAAACCTAAAAGTAGTCAGAATAGGAGGAAAACGGGAGACTCAGGTGTCCTGGAAACCAACAGGCAAGTTCAGAGAAGGAGGGGCAGTGAGCAGGGTCACATGCTTTCAAGGTCAAGATAAGATCTGAAAGGAGTCCTTCGGATTAAGCTACAAGGAAATCACTGGTGACCTTGACTAGCAGTGGCAGAGGAGTGATAAGGACAGAAGCCAGACTGCCACAGGTTCTGGAGTGAACGGGAGGTGAGAAAGGGGAAGATAGTGAGTGCAGACAACTCTCAAGAGGTGTGGAAACAAGTGGTAGGAAAGAGATAGGGTGATAGCAGGAATGGCATGATAGATGGGGGGCCACAGGATTGAGGGAAGACTGGGGTTTTTATTGTCGTTTATAACAAGGCTATTTAAACATGCCGAAATGTCGATAGGAAGGAGCGTAAGGAGAAAGTTTGAAGGCAGATACAACCAGCCTTGTAAAATCCGTGATCAGGTGGCCTGAGAGCTTCTCTGGTTACAGCAGGAGAGAATGGCACCCCCTGCTGAGAGTGAGCGAGCAGGTGGGAGCTGTGGGGTTTGGGAATAGGGGAGAAGGCTTGATTGGGTCATTACAGAGAAGAGGATAATGTTTGCAGGGCAGATAAAGGTCCTATTGAAGTTGCTGACTATCTATGAGAAAGAATGCAAACAGCAAAGTCACAGGCCTCCCCTCCCCCCGGGAGTGCAGGCCTGGAGAAGCAGCAGAACAGTGGGGTTAATCTAGAGTTGAGGATTTATTCCAGGAGGTGGGACAGGAGGGCAAGGGGGAGAGGGTGGCCGATGTGATGGACCATGGAGACAAAACTAAAGAGAGAAGGGAGTGAAGACAGGTCGCAGACAGAAGAGGAAATAGAGATGCCAGGGGTCTAGAGCTGTGCTGTTCAGATACGGCAGCCAGTGACCGCACACAGCCTTTCCAGTTTCAGCTTGAATGAATTAAAATTAAATAAGATTTAAAGCTCAAGTCCTCAATTGCCCCTGATTTGGATAGCGCCAATAAAGAACACTTCTACCATCATAGAAAGTTCTGTTGGACAGAGCTGGCCCGGAGGACTCAGGAGAAAAGAAGAAACGTGGTGAGGAATAACTTAGGAGACTGTTCCCAAACCAGATGTCTGAACTGAGGATTCCAGAGTGGGACAGCTCTGGGCAGGCACAGGCCCACTGAGGGTGCGGGCAGGGGTGGTTCTGCGGGCAACAGAGGTGGAGATGATTGGAGATAAGGAGGTCAAGGTATTCCACGGGCTGTCCACCTGGGTATTGCAGGTACTCCGGACCAACATCAGGGCTTGCATCAGAGATGAAGACTGAACCAGGTGCTGATGTCTTCAAAGACAGGGAAGTGACCCAGATCAGCGACTTTCAATCGGTGTGCCACAGCTCACTGGTGTGTCGAAAGAATTCTTAAAACATGCAATGCCTGAAGGTGGGTGAAGCAATCAGTGGACAGGGTGAGGATGTGGGGAAGGGCATATCCCAGGGACTGGGGCACCACATGGCACGGGCTACTGGTTTGTGAGGAAAGAGGACCGGAAGAGAGTAAGGGCTCAGGAGCAATGACCCGAGGGGCCTTCATGTCGAGCATGACTGGGGGCTTCACCTTTTCCATCAGGTGTTTATATAATGCTTGCTCTGTGCCGAGCACTCTTCCAAGGACTTTACCAGTCACTAAGTCATAATACTCATAACAACCTGATGAGGTGAGTAGGATTATCTCCATTTTACAGAGGAGGAAACTGAGACACAGAGAAGGAATTTGCTGAAGATGACATCACGGGTAAGTAGAGGAGCAGAGATTTGAACGAATGGTCTGGTTCCAGTGTTTGGAGCTCTTGGCTCCTATAGACAAGATGGGCTTGGTGGCCACAGCTTTCCAGCGTAAACGGGTCTCAGCCGTCTTGGGATAGGAGAAGGGAGTCAGGTGTACCGGGAATATGAGCTGCGACCTGGCTCAGCTGTGCTCCTGAGCGTGCTGGTTCGGTTAAAAGGACAGACATTAAATGATTTTATTTCCAGGACTCCCAACAGAGACTGCAAATTGTAGCAGCAAAGGTGATCCCAGTGTCTGGCCCTTGGAAAAGGGTAGGCGGGGCCTGGATTGATTGTGTTTCTTTTGGAACTCAGACAGGGTTTGATTCCAGTCCACCACTAACTGACTGTATGACCTTGAGCAAGTTTCTCAATCCATGTGAGCGTCGGTTTTTTCACAGTGAAATGGGGGCCATCACACTTACCTTATGGGATTGTTAGGGTGACTACAAAGATGATTCTGAAAGGAAAGAAGCTGGAACCAAGTAGAGGCTCAATATGTGAACGTTTAGAGGGGTTTTGTTTGTTTTTAAGATTTTATTTATTTATTTTAGAGAGGGGGAAGGTAGGGAGAAAGAGATGGAGAGAAACATCCATGTGTGAGAGAAACATCCATTGGCTGCCTCTTGCACTCACCCCAACCGGGGACAAGGCCTGCAACCCAGGCATGTGCCCTGACCAGGAATCGAACCAGCGACCTTTCACTTTGTGGGACGACACCCAGCCAACTGAGCCATGCTGGCCAGGGCTATTTGTTTTTTTAATACTCATAATTCTCAGATCAGGCTTCCAGATCCTTCGACCTGGAAGAACTAGGGGCATCCTCTCATGTGAAGGCTTCTAAAGCTCACCTACCAGCTTCCTGGAGATTGTTCAAGGGATCCATCCCAGGTCCCTGGGCAGGATTTCAAGTGAGGTGACTGTCCTGGAGATGGTTTTAGGTAGAGCACGGGAAAACAGGCCAGCATAGCACGTAGGGGTCTCGGAAATTTATCTGTTTCTTCAGTCTTGTTTATCTGCATCTTCAGCTCAGGCCTCCCTATTGCACGCTTCTTGGCTGAGGATTCGGGAGTCGGGCATAGAAACCATACAAACCCCAAATCCAGCAAATCCTTTAATCTACCAGAGCTCTTTGAAGGGGTGAAATGCCTGTGGATAAGGGGAACCAGCAGATGTAATTTATTTTCATTTGCAAAAAGCTTTTGACAAGGTCCCACCCTGAACGCTCTATTAAAATAAAGAAAATGGGGCACCGTGGGGGAAGCTTTGTCATGGATGGGAGCCCGGCCTTGGAGGCCGGAAACAAAGGAAGCAAATAAAAGGATGACTCTCTGGGTGGAGAGAGCAGTGTGTGTGTGTTGGGGGCGGGGCACTCTGGGCCCAAAATTGGGGTTCAATTCATTGAACATTTAGACAAAATCTAAAGGAGGAAGTCTTCTCAGTGAAACCTCAAAATTTAGAGGTGACACGGGAGTGCTACCTAGAGGAAGTGGGAGATTGGAGGCTCTCAGGAGGCTGCATGAATGGGCCGCGGAACATGGACAGATTTAGCAGAAGGTGATGCATTTAGGGAGAAATAATTTGAAATACTCTTATAGGATGAAAAAGGCCATCAGTAACGGTTGAAAATACTATTTTGGTCATCAAATACCAACTATTTCCTTAAGATTGTTTCTCCACAGAGGTGCTGTTGGCATTGGGGATCAGAAAATTCTTCACTGGGCAGAACAGTCCTGCCCACTACAGGACATTTCGCATCCTTGGTCCCTGTCCACTCCGTGCCATAGGCCCCACCCCCTAAACGCACCAGTCAGTAGGACAGCTAAAAAATGGTTCCTCGCATTCACAATTCCCCATAGAAGGGCCCAACCCCATTCTAATCCATTTGAAATTTAGCCTGTTGTGCTAATAAGACCAAAAAAAAAAAAGGCTAAATACATTCTCGGGAAGAGAACTGGAAGTAAAAACTGAAAATAATATGAGTGTAGGGTCTTCTAGAAATTCTAGTTATCGCATCTCGAAATGCTTGTGGAGGTAGAGATGGCCCAGACAGGAGCACTGTGATTGTGGTAATGCTCATATCACAAGTAACGCAGACGGGGCACAGAGCGGGCCAACAGGAAGGTAGATTTTAGACAAGGTACTTGGTTGGGGGGGAGGGTGTCTCTAAGAAGGATCCGGTAGAGCAGAGTTAAGTGCGGAAGTGAGCTGTGGGGTACTGGAGGGAGGGGGACATTGCATTCCAAGCAAAGGAAACAGGAAGTGCAAAGATCCTGAGGCAGAGGAACTTATTGGAGGAGGAACGGAATGAGGCCAGGTTGGTGGAGGCTTGGTGAGCCAGGTGGGGAGAGGTAGGAGGTGAAGACAGAGAGGTAGGTACAGGTCAGGGTATGCAGGGCCTTACAGACTTCAGTAACTAGGCACAGTAATTTAAATTCTTCGGGATCTTTCCTGGGCAACTCCAAGGCCCTGGAATTGCTTTTTCCATTTCTCTTAATATTATATTGTTTCCCTTGACTAATCCATTAGCTTCTTGGGGAGAAACTATGTCTTTTTCTTCTCAGCCTTCAGTGTTTAACAGACTGCCTGGCGCAGAATAGAAGTGGACAGTCGTCCCTCGCTATATCGCGGTTCACTTATCGCGGCTTCACTGTATTGTGTGTTTTAAAATATATATATATCTAATTCTGTATTGCAGAGTTTTCACTATATTTTGGGATTTTGCGGTATATAGGTATTTATATAACATTTATGATATTAATTATTTTTGCCTAAAAAATTTAAAACAATATAAAAAATATAAAAATGTTAATTCGAACATATTAAAAGAATATTAAATCAAAATAAAATACAGTATGTACTTCATCAGCGGATGAATACCGTACTGTACACAATGGAAACGCAGTACACCACTAACACTTGCGCAAGTTTGCCAACGTGAGATTGTACACGGCACACTATTGGCTGATGGAATGGAAGGCGACCAACCACAGCACTGTGTTCTGTATCCTGGGTGCTGATTGGCTTAGTGACCGTAGCATCGGTCTGTTTGCTCTCCTGCACTGTGCCCAGACGTTCAGCGTCTCTCCTTGTCCACTTCACATCAACATCTGATCACTGTGTGTAGTGTTGCTCTGCAGTGTTGTGTTTTTGTGAAATTTTTGTAAAATTTTGAATTCATTTCAAGCCCTACGATGCCACCCAAACGTTCTGCGCCTTCTAAGGTTTCTGGCAGTGAATGCAAGTCCCAGAGGAATATGGTTACCATCAAAGAAAAGGTGGAACTATTTAACATGTTAAAGGAAGGCAAAAGCTACACGGCTGTAGGCTGCCATTACGGGATCAACAAATCTACTGTTCGCTACATAAAGAAAGATGAGAAGAATATTAGGTCTATGGCAACAATGACTTTTAACAAGACTGCAAAGAGGGTGGTCACTTCCTGCAATAAGGCCATTGTGAGGATGGAGTCTGCATTGGCCTTGTGGATAAATGACTACAGGAAGAAGAATATCTCGCTGAATACCAACACCATCCGGACGAAGGCCAAGAAACTTTATGACAGTTTTGCGGAAAACACGGACATTCACGATGGTGACGAGGATGAAGATGAGGATGAAGCCGAGGACAACGATACAGAAGCAGGACCGTTGAGTGCTTCTCCCACCAGACCAACCCCATTCAGTGCCAGCAAGGGCTGGTTTGACAAATTTCAGAGATGCTTTGGACTCAAGAGCGTTTCTCTGCATGGAGAAGCTGCCTCTGTAGATGTCCACTTACAACAGTTGACGGACAAAGACCTAATGGAGATGACGAAGTCAGCAAGTGAAGAAGATGAGGAACAAGATGAACTACGGGCGGAAAAGAGGAGGAGGTTGGCCTAACACTCGATCGTCTTGCAACCATGGTCAGAATGGCCAAAGAACTTCAGCGAGTGACTGAAGAATGGGACCCCCAGATGCTTCGTTCGTTGCACTTCGTAAATACAATCGAGAGTGGCATGTCAGTTTATAAAAAACTTCTCACTCAGAAGAAAAAGCAGTGGCAGCAACTCCCCATAACTGTGTTCATCACTTGGATGACAAGATCAGTTATGCCTACGCCTTTATTGGAAATAGAAGTTACGGCCCAGGGCGAAGATGCTGCACCACCTGATGAAGCGCCTGATGAAGTGGTGCCTTCAGAGGAGCTGTAATGCTCTTCTTGGCTGTGCAGTACATTCATCTCATCATCATCACCGTCATCGCCATCAGTACTGCACAGCTACATAATTCATGATCTTCATCATTCAAGTTGTAGTATACTTCACTGGTGAGTACCCATACAGAATTTTACATGTTGTTAAAATTACGTAGGTTTAAGAGTGTAGAAAGTGTTTAAGAGCCTATGAAGTGTTTATAACAGTGTGGGAAAGGTTAATAAGAGAGTGGAAAAGGTTTATAGGAGTGTGGAAAGGGTTTATAAAGCCTTAAAATGTATATAAATAATAAAATAAATATAATACCACTACTTAGCGGATTTTCACCTATTGCGGGGGTCTCTGGAATGTAACTCCCGTGATAGGTGAGGGATCACTGTATTACAAATTCATTAAAACTGATCAAAGACCACACAATTATGGACAATTGATGGTAGTGACCAGTTATGCTGAAAAATGCACACACCCTCCCCCCCGCAATGATATTCTAATCCCTGGAGCTTCTGAATATTACCTTATATGACATACACACACACTCACACACAAGTCTTTGCAGATGCTATTAAGGATCGTGAGATGGGGACATCATCATGGATTATCTGGGTGGGGCTTAAATGCCATCACCAGTGTCCTCATAAGAGAGAGGCAGAGGGAGATCTGACAAGATGGAAGAGGAAAAGGCCATGTGAAGACAGAGGCAGAGAGTGGTGTGGCCACAAGCCAAGGAATGTTGGCAGCCGCAAGAAGCTAAAAGACACAAGGAACTCATTCCCCTCCAGAGCCTGCAGAGGGAGCACATCCTTTGATTTCAATCCAGTGATAGTGATTTCAAACTTCTGGCCTCTAGAACTGTGAAAGAATAAATTTCTGTTGTTTTAAGCCACCCAGTCTGTGGGAATTTGTTACAGTGGCCAGAGGAAGCTGATATACCAACAGCCCGGAAATGCCAGAGTTAAGAGGGTTCCTTGCAAATATTAAAAGGTAAGCTTAGGTCAATGAAAGGAACAGAAAGGGGAAACACTGACATTCTGGGCTTTGAAAAGTCTGTGACGTCTTCTTCAGGTCTTCTCACGAGCTGTAGTCATGTCTCGCTGTCCTTTACCTCCCACGATGCTGAGTTCAGTGCCTTCGACATAAGCTTGCCAAGCGCTTGCTGTAACTATTAAGGAATTGCAGACCCCCTTTCCTGGGGGGCAGGGTTGCTGTGCTGTTTACGATTCCGAACATATTGCAGAAGTAAGTCAATAGCCTCCTGAGCATTTGAGAGAAGAGGAGCCACAATATCAGGGATTTTAGTCCACGGGAAGGCCAGAAGTTCTTCATGTAGATGTTTGTGAGCTGAGGTCAGGCATCTTCTGTTCTTCTGGAGCCACAGAGAACCACAGATTGGGATCCCTGGGGGGATGGGGTGACTGCTGAACATTGTTACACTGAGAAGTGACAGCTGACCATAGAATCCACCCCAGCCACCACCTGGGGACTCAGGTCCCACCTGGATTCATTACTGTATTAGAGCCCAGCAGAGATAAGCAAGACAAGAAGGAGCCCCTAGAGAGCAACCATCCAGTGCTCCCCAGTTTACAAGTGAGAAAACTGAGGCAAGGAGGCTGAGTAAGTTGCCCCGGAGCTGACGTTCCTGATGACGGCAGTGAGGCATCCAAACGGGTGTGGGTCACCCGTTCAACCACACCTCCGGAACACCTGCTGCATAGTCAATCCTGCTGACTACGGGGAAAATATCGTGATTTTGATGGAAAAATGTTTTAAATAAAAAATTATTACATAAAATGTTCCTATGCTTAAAGGAGTAACCTCCTGTTAACTGCAAAAGAAAAAAAAAAACCAAAAACCTATATGAAACAGCTTATTTTCCCCAGAAAGTAAAATGAGGTATTATCAGTCTGCACATCACACAGGGAGGAAATTTAAGGGGGCTTAATTCCAAGGGGAGGTATAGGATGAAAACAGACATGGACCATTAATTCCAAACAGATTGGGTAAGGACGTGAAGTATTCAAGCACAATAAGGTATTGAAGGACAGTAGGATATGGGGGAAGGGAGGGGACCTCTGTCTCACTGATGCCCCTAACATCAGCCAAGGACTGCCACCAGGCTAGTTCCCGGACTGATGCCAGGAACGAGACATAGGGTGGATGGGCATGACCTCACCTAGAGAGCTACTTCCTAGCCTCTTGCTGGGCACCTTGCTTACAGGGGGCCCAGGCTCCTAGACCTATTGGCAGAGAGCTCCTTAGAGGGGCAGCAGGATGGTGCAGGACGAAGAAGACCGCTCGGACTGTGTTCCAGCTAGACACGCTCTCCAACCTTCGCCCGCCCCTCTGAGCCCAGGGGAGCTATGGGCTAAGCGATTGTGCCCCTCCCCATTCACAGACCGAAGCCCTAATCCCCAGTGGTGGGATCAGTGCCCCTATAAGAGACGCGACAGACATAATCTCTCTCTCCACCATGTGAGGGCACAGCAGGAACGCAGCTAACTGTCTGAAAACGAGGAAGAGAGCCTTCACCAGGAACTACATTGGCCTGCACCTTGGTCTTGGACTTCCCAGCCTCCAGAACTATGAGAAATAGGTGGCTGTTGCTCAAGCCGCCCCGTCGACGGTGTTGTGTTGCAGCGGCCTGAACGAAGACAGTGGCCAAGTCCTTTCACCTCTCTGAGCATCAATTTCCTTTTCTGAAAAACGTGGATAGTAATATTGTCCGTGTCCTTCCTTTCTTCCTTCCTCCCTCCCTTCCTCCCCTTCCTTCCTTCTTCCCTTCCTTCCTTCCTTCCTTGCATCTGTCCGAGTCTCCCATGGATATCAGGAGTAGTGAGTAAATAAGTATCTTCAAAAGATCCTGCAGTGTCCAAAGCCCTAAACAAACATAATCTTCATAAAGTTGCATGGAACCAGCTAACCCAGTGCCACCACCATCACCATGGTTACCACAGAGACACCATCCACCGGAGAGGAGGACAGCTGCCCGGGGCAACTGGAGATCCTGAACACGGCAGAGACACCTAGCACTACAGAAAGACGGGACTTGGTGTTAGTAATGCTTTACTAATTACTAATTCATAATAAGTCATTGAGCATGAACAATAAGCATCAATAAAGAGTACTCACTTCAGCTTGGGGTCAGGTAGACCCCCCAAGAGTGGAGTCTGACTCGCAGCCAATCACAGTGATAGCGTGCACTTACCACACCCTGACAGCACCGGCGCCAGGCTCAGCCTGGGAGCGATCCGCTGTCTCTGCGGGGGGCTTACAGAGGCAGCGGTGGCAGGACAGATGGTGGAAGTGAAGTCGTGAGAAGATTCTCTTCTCAGGGAAAACAGGGGTGAGGTGGGGGTGGGGGAGCCACCCCGGAGGCCCCATGACTGGGTGCTACGTCTTTATCACTCCCTGCTCCTCTATACTCAACACCTAGCAAATAGTAGGCACTCAAAAATGTTTGCTAAACGAACAGAGAGGGGCCCGGCCAATGCACTCACGTGCGAGAAACAGGGAGTTCCTGGTGTCCAGGAGCACGTCTGGGCTTGGGTTTAGCGGGTCTCCTTGGTTCTATATCCACGGACCTCTGTTTCAGTTCTCCCCCCACGTAAAGAAGACACAATGCAGGTCGTGTTCGCCTTGCTCCAGAACTCGGACGTCCCTTGGCATCATCCAGATCTCATCGTCTGTGACACACACACACACACACACACACACACACCCGTGTCTCCTGGCTCCAGAGTGGGGGCCAGGCCTTGTCGGTGGCAGCCATGAACCCTCCCTGCGCTGAGTGCCCTCGCCCTGCATCCGTAGGCCTCAGGAGAAAACCGCCTCCCGCCCGGGCCCCCTCAGCGAAGATCTGATTTTCTCATCATCTGGATAGTCTCAGCGACTTGCAGCAAAGGGATGAACCAGGCTGACCTTTCTGGAGGTTTGTTTAAAGCAGAACAATGTTTGTCTTGTCCAAACACTATGAATTACTCCAGAGAATCCTGCCTAGTTTTACAATCCGCAGCTACAAACGGCTTACATAAATAGGAACCCGTCCCTTCCCCTGCCCCCTCTCTCTTCTTAACTGCTTTCCTCCCCCACCCACCCTTCCAGACCTTTCCTCTGTCCCCCCTTCTCTCTTCTGAGCCCCAGGGTGGTGCAGGGGCAGGCACTGGGCATTCTGGGCCATGGCCCACACCTGGGTTGTTGCTGGCACAGATCCCCTATGGCGGCGGGCTGCTCACAAGGGTTTGCCTTGCTCAGGGCCCTCTGGGCACATTTGCACCGTCTGTGTGGGGCCTGTGGTGCACAGCATGAGGTCCAGCTGTCCATGTGTGTTGGTAAGTGGAGGCCCCTAGCTTTGGGGCTCAATGTCCAGTGAGTCTTCTGCCCACTTAGACCATTTATCCTGTGCTCAGCTCACCTACAGCTGCTCCCTCACAGGCAGCAGGGAATCCAGAGGTATCTCCTGCCTAGAGGCAGACTCCACCCACTACAGGCCTCCAATAGGGATGGGAGAGTCAGGACTCTGAGTCCAGAAAGGAGGCTGGGCCTGTGGTCCTGGGAGGAAAGAGACTGCAGGGGGAAAGCCCCATCTGGTCACGTTTCCCTAAGTACAGTGCCTACACCACCTCCATCGAATGCTTCAGGAAGCTTGTTCAAAATGCAGATTTCTGGGCTCCTCCCCGGGCCTAGGGGCTGTTGCCCAGAGTCTGAGATTCACACTGCTGTGAAATCCACTCCAGTTCAAGTTCTCTGACAAGCTGGATGACACTGGCAGGTCACTTAGGGTGTCGGTATCACCATCTGTACAATGGTCTTAGAGTCTTTGAAAGGCCCCTTCCAGCTCTGGGAATGTTTAGTTTCCAGGAGAGCTGGACACCAAAACCCAGGAGCAGCAAAGGTGGGTGGAAGCAGTGCTGAGGGGAAAATGGGGGAGTCACTAAAGCCCCAAGGAGAGGTGCAGGTGAGGACTTGGAGATGCCGGGAGGGTGCGTGGCTGGACTGCCGGTTGGGGGTGTGAGGGGTGTGTGGGGTCCTTCTACTGAGGGCCCTGCACTTGGAGCTGAATGTGGTGAGCTCATTTCATTCTTGCTTTGCAGACACAAGGACAATGACACTCAGGGGAGGTGGGACTTCCACTCAGAAGTGGGTGTGTGGCATGGGATTCGATCCCCTGTGCACTTTGGACACCCATCTGGCCATTCCAGGAATGACCTTTCTGGCCAGCTGTTTCCCTTCTCAGTCCAGCCTCAACCATGCTGAGCTTCTAAGCTTAGAACCACAGCTCCGTCTCTTCCCCAGACGGAAGGGTCCCACCGGACCCCGCGAGATGGACGCATGGAGAGCCCCTTCTGTAGAAAAAGCAAGAGCCTGGAACTTCCTCCTGGACAGAGCCAAGCTGGCCCTGCTCCCCCGGGGCTCCGGGGCGGGACTGCAGCGTCTGGGCACAACGCGCCTTCGCCACGAGGCAGCGGCGCAGCCAGAGAAAGGCCCTGGCTTTCAGAGCCGCAGACCAGCCTATAGACCGTCTGTGTCCAACACCAGGGGAGACCCCGGGTCAAGAGGAGGTCAGAGAATAAAGCCGGCGTCACCCTTGGGTCTGGGCAGGAGTGGAGAGTTGCAGGCACGTGGTCACCTCCCCTGCCCTCCGGGCGAAAGCGCTGAAACCGCAGGGAACCCGAATTAAACATCTGGTGAGGGTCAGAGCTGCACCGGCGGGTCCTGCTTCAGCGGTCCGTGCTTGTGCACTGGATTCCATGCACGGTTCAGGAGACGCGCTGACTTGCTGTGTGGCCTCCGGCACGCTCCCGACCGCGCTGGGCTGCGCGGGTCCTTCCCTTTTGCGAACCGCGGGGTTTTGGACGGACGCTTCCCAAGCCCCAGCTCCCAAGTCCTCGCCTTGAATAGCTGTGCCTCCTTCCAGTTTAGATTTGATTTTCTAATCAAGCTCTTTGTCCCCTGCGGCCTTAACCCGAGCCCCCTGCCTTCCCGTTTCCCCTTGGCCCCTGCCCGGGTCTCGTCCTCGCCCGACTTTCCCGTCGAAGGCACTCGAGTGAGTGATTCCCGGGAGCCGGGGCCGAGGCCGGCGCGTCCGCGGCGCGGCCGCGGCTGTATGGAAATGGCCAGAGAAGCCGGCGGGCGCGGCGGCGATTCATTCTGGGAGTGACAGCCCCTTTGAGCGCTCAGCGAATGGCATTTTCTGTCTGTGAAAGCCTTTCTTCCCACCTCTGTTCAGATTAGCCCGGGGGATGAATGCGCCCATTATCCAGCCCGGTGACCGTTCTGAAACGCCAAATTAATTACTAAGCACTGAATCAGGCGCCGGGGCCGGGGCACTGGGAGGTGTGAAAATAGAGAGCGGCTGGAGCTGGGGAAGGCGAGGGGCTCAGCGCGGAGAGGCCGGGCGGGGTGGCCCGGGGCGCGGGCGCGGGCGCGGGCGCGGCGGGGCCAGGGCGGGCTTGGCCGGCCGCCGAGCGCGACCAGCCGGCGTGACCGGGCGCGACCCGGAGCGAGAGGGCTGCGAAGGGACCCGGGCGCGCAGGAAGGCGCGGAGCCGGGCGGTGGCTCCAGCAGGCGGGGGCTCGCTGGGACGGCGGCCACAGCGCGCCAAGTGCTCAGCGCGCGGGGTCGGGGCTCCGGCGTACGCCGCGCGCGGGTGTCTTTCCCCGGAGCCCTGCCCGGAAGGCCGCCGCCTCCAGACGGCCCCAGCTCTCGCCCACCCGCGCCATCCCCGCGCCATCCCCGCGCCGAGCCGCCCCAGCTGCCCTCCGAGGCCTTCAGAAAACTTGGGCGCCGCCCTCCAACCGCAGCCTGAGCCCGGGCTTGGCGAGCGCGGTCCGCTCCGGGCCGCCCCCGCCGGGCCCCGACTCCAGCCGGCGGACGGCACTTACCTCCCGCGGCGCCGGGTGGGAGAAGGCGGCGAGCCCTCCGCGGCTCCCGCCGGAGTGCGCTGGGCGCCGAGGAGCGCGCGCCTTGGAGACTCTTCCCCGAGACTCCGCCAGGTGGTGTCAGGCCGGCCCCGCTCCGGCGGCTCCTCACCCCCGCGGCCACCCCGCTTCCCAGGCCGCCCCGGGCGGAACCCCAATCCTCGCTCCCACCCCGCACCCTGCCGCGCCCGCTCCGGCGGAGGAGGGCAGACTCGGTCTCACACGGGACACGCGGGTGCCCAGGAGAGAGCCACCCGCCTGCCCGCTCTAGCTCTGGGTTGGCCTGGGGTGGAGAGCTGTTTCGGACGGGATGGGTGCGGGTGCTGGAGGGGGGGTGAGAAGTCTTGTCCAAAGACGCGCGAGTTGCCCCCCGCTGCCCTCATCTCAGAAGCACCTCGAGGCCGTGCCGAGCTAGTCCTCTCGCCCTTGCCCCCGGAGAGCGCCTCCGATCGCCCCCGAAGTGCCTGGAGCGGTGGGGAACGGTCGCCTCCGAGAACTAGGGAAACGTGTCCTCCACGCCCCCGAAACAGAAGAGTTTAAGAGGACCCAAGGGAAGGGCGAAGGACTCCACATTCGTCAGGCGGGAAGCGGCGGCGGGCCAGGGAGGAGCTTCGGGCAAGCCCGCGCCGGGGGCCTGCTCCAGGCTCGGGGTCGGGCCGCGCGCAGCTCGCCCGCGGCAGGCGGCTGCGCGCAGAAAGCGCGAGTGCAGCTCATTAATATTTCACATCATCTGTGTTCTCTTCCAAAAATTATTTTAAATATTTGTATTGGGAGTTCAAATCGCATTTTTCTGTCTTCATTGTTTACCATTCCTTTATATAAACGTCGCCCTCATTCTTCAGCCACGTCTTTCAGCGTCTCGCAGAACTGAGATGCTACTTTGAGTCATCCTCAGGGGAAGGGCAGTGGGCGGTGGACTTTTCGAGCCTTCGCATGTCCGAGAACGTCTCTGGTAACTTGCACACAGACACGAGTGGGACTTAGGATTCCGCCAGGTATAGGACGCCAACCCCGCATTCGCACTCAGGGCTCGAGGCAGGGGTCTCGTCGGCACGAACCGGGGCCGCCGAAGAGAAGAGCGTGCTTCGCGCGTGCCTCGGTCACGCAGAGGATCCGTGAACAGAACTGTTTGTGAACTTCTTTGTTACTGATTCTTTGTCTTCTGGCTTTTATAGTTGCACAAGCTTCTAGATTTAGAGAAAATATAGTTCATCGTTTTTTAGATGTCTGCCTTTAGTGTTCTTTACTTTTTAACAGAAAAAAACTGTGTAGATCCCTTTTGCCCATTGGGAGCTAGGGCGAGCCCCTTCCCTCTGCACCTGCACCGCTCGCCCTGCAGGGGGAGCACGCTGAGCCGCGTGCTCGCTGTGGCCCCATCCGGCCCCGGGCCCGGGGACCTGTCAGTCTCTGGCGAGAAAGCAACGGCCCCACCACCAGGACACCACTTCACTCCAGCCGGGGAGGCTGCAGTAGAGACGGTTGACAGCTGGCGTGAGTGCAGATGCGGAGATATCAGAGCTCTCGTGCGTTCCTGGTGGGGTGGGAAACACGGTGCAGCCGCTGGAGAACAGTCTGGCCGCTGCTCAGAGGGTGCAGCGTCCAGCTACCACGTGACCCAGCCCTTCGCTCCTGGGCACAGACACACCCCAGGGAAAGGACGACGTGAGTCCGTGCACACACGTGTGCACAGAAGCTGGTAGTAGCATTCTTCATAATAGCCAAAAAGGGAGAACGGCCCCAACGGCCGTCAACTGATGAATGGATGAATGAATACAATGTGGCAATATAGTGCAGTATTATTCAGCCATAAAAAGGAATGACGTGCTAGGAAGTGCTGCGACATGGATGAGGCTTGAAAACAACAGGCTAAGTGAACGAAGGCGCTCACCAGGGCCACGCCGTGCATGGTTCCGTTTATCACGAAATGCCCAGGATAAGCAAATCCAAAGAGACAGAAAGTAGATCAGCGGCTGTCTGGGGCTGAGGTCGGGGTCGGGGGTCACGGGAAGTGAATGCTTGTGAGACTGTGTTTCCTGGTGGATGTGATGAAAATTGATTGTGATGGTGGCTGGACAGCTCTGTGAATATATGAAAAACCATCGTATTGTACATTGTACAGGGATGAGCTGTAGGGTATGTGAGTCCTATCTCACTGCAGGTATCATGGAAAAATACAAATGAGCACACAGTGCATGTCAGGCACTGGCATGGGGCGGGTACCTGCACCGCAGAAGTGAACGAACTGATGTGGGCTCCGCCCTCATGAAGCTCACAGCGGAGCTGGGGGTTTAGCCATCGCAGGGTCCTACAACCTGCCACGAGCATGGAACACCCTCCTCCCACTCGGGCACAAGGATTTCCATGACTCATAAAAAGGAACAGGTTTTCTGGATCTTACCATGTCCTGATACTTAGGCATTAACTTGTTCTTCTTCCTCCCGCCCTGCAAGAAATGGCTGCAGGTAGCCCTACGGACTCAGTGTAGTTTTTGACTCTCAAAACAATGTCTTCCAATAGAGGAGCCTTGCAAGGCCACAACACGAGGACTGAGAATCGCAACTGTGAAGAAGACTAGCAAATGTGGAGCCAGACGCTGGGGTTCAGACCCCAGCCCTGCCTGGAACATAGTCAAGACACTGACCTCTGTGCCTCGGTTTCTTCACGAGCAAAATGGGAACAACAGTGCCTAGGTCCTAAGGATTGTGTAAGGATTAAATGAGTTTATATATATAATTATAGGCTGTGGTAGGCACCTCATAAGCGTTAGCAGATGATATTATTCAGTTATAATTGTTAACAATCTGAAAATTAAAGTGCCCAACTTCTCGCAGACCTGCTGCTTTCCTGTGTCCCACTAGGTGGCGTAAGCGCAACACCTGGGGCAACGTAAACGGCCCTAGGTTCCTTGCCCAGAGAACTCCGGGCTTTGATAAAGGAAGCTAATCATTTGCTAGTGTTGTTGTGGTTCCGTCTGTGAGCTAGATATGGCGACATCACCTGCAATTCAGCAACGTTTTCTATTCAGTGCCGCTCACTGGACAAAATTTCCTCCAATCCAGAGACACCGGCGCCTGTCTACAAGTCAAGTGCGTGGTTAAGCTAAAGCATTAGCCGCACACCGCTGAGGCTCCACCGTCCACCCAAGGCGGTGAAGCCCGCCTGAGTCTCCCCGCAGCACCTTCCTCGTCTTCACCGTGAGCACTTTGCGACACCCACCCTGGTCATCTTGAAATGAGATTTATAGACAATATAGTTTTCCGGCACGCAAAATTTTCTCCTCCCATCAACATAACGGCCTGATGGTAATATGAGGAAGAAGTAAAAAATTAGGTCACACATAGCAAACTAACATGCATTTAAATATGTAAATACTCGGGCACAACTCCGTTAATGGCATCATTGAATGCCTCCGTCTAAAAGTAGAATTACCAGGAGGATCACAGTTAACAAGTGACGCCCGATCAAGATGTGTCATCCTGGTGACCAAACATCTTGAGTGGTGTTGCACAAAGCAACATGATTTTCCAAAGTGACCAGTAGTTCTTGGTCAAGTTGCCTTCCTGGAAATGCCAAGGTATGTCAAAACTGTGCGCCAGGACGAAACCAAACCAAACCTTTGTATTCATAGACAAAATAAAGTTACTCTGGGCACAGATGAGAAATCATCTGTCAATGTCCAGTGGGACTTTTGAAAGCTGCATGGGACATGCTATGCAGGACTGTCCCCTCTGTGCACTGCAGACGCCCCGCACCTCTGGCCCCCGACTGCTGAAGAGCAGCTCTCCCCAGGCACCGCGGCCGTCTGAGCTCCTGCATCACGAAGTCTCAGCAGAGCAATCGCATCTCTACTTAGAATTTCTGGGCTAGGGTCAAAATTGCTGTGGGCACTGCTAGCAAAGTGGGCACTTGGCTTGCGAAGGCTCAACTTTTAAAGGGCATGTGCTTCTGGGACTAGAGCTGGGGCTCAAGGGGGTTCCAGAGAGAAAGAGGCTGTGGGATGGGGCTTCTTCCCCTGTCTCCCTTCATGTTAGCTCTTTGTCCAGAGAGGGGAGGCCACGCCTGCCAATCTTGGGCATAACCTGGGGGTCTCTCTGAGGCTTTTCCTAAAATCCAGCTGGGAAGTAAATCAGCACAGACATAATCCTGGTTTTAGCCAGAGGGGCCGGGGCCTCTGAGCAAACCCCTGGTTTGTGAATATTTCCTGCTGTCCATTTGCTTGGCATGTCAGTCTCGAGCTATTCTCGCTCTGCTTTCTCAGGGAGGGGCTAGCAAGACCAGGACCCCTTGGGACGAGGTTTTGACAAGTTGGCATGCATGGGCTCGCTCACTGGGCTCCATTAATTATGTCCACCTCCACCTGCTATGGGGCTTTTTCCGGTCCGTGCATCTGGCCCTTCCTTTCTCTCAGCAGTTGTGGTACCTCCCCCCACCCCGCCCCCACTGTCGGCTTGTTTGTCTTGAGAGGCAGGTAGGACATGACCCAATCTCCCCGCTGGTATTCCTGGAATTCAGCTGCTTTAGCAAACCTAGACGGGATCTTTCCTGAGCAGGCCAGCTGCAGGTTTCTGTACACATTCCATCACTTCTGCCAATTGATGTCTCAGGGCCAGCTGGTCATCTACAACACAGGTTTTGATGCCTCAAAAATTCCTTCCCAGACTCTTTGGTCTAAAAAGGGCAGCTAAAGGGCCCAGAAGCTTTCCCATCATCAGATGAAAAGGTCAGAAGCCCGTGACTCTGTGTACTTCTCTTCAGACAGCGGTCCAGATGGCTCTCAGCGAGGCACCTGCAGCTGTGAGCCTGTGTGACTCACCCAGGGCGCAGGCACTTGCTGGTCCCCTCCTGTACGCCAGGTGCTGTGCGTGCAGCTGAAACTGGGTAGACACAATCCCTGTCCTCACAGGGCTCGCAGCCTGATGGGAAAGACAGACATCCAGTAAACAGCATGGAAACAACTAAGATGTGGTTGCAACTACAGTGAGCGTGATTGCAACTATGGCGAGAGTGACAAGGAATACAGGGGACGCGGTGCGGGATTGTAACAAAGGCAGGTGGGGCAGGAGGCTGGGACACTGGCCCCACCGAGGAAGTGATATTTAGGTTGACATCGGAGGGATGCGAAGGGGTTGTCCAGGAGAAGAGAGTGGGGAAGAGCACCTCCAGCGGCAGTGACAGCAGAGGCAAAGGCCCTGAGTCAGAAGGCAGCGTCACGTGGTCAGGAAATCATGGCTGTCGACACTGAGCGATCTCGCACTGTGAGCCCAGCGTGTCCTTAGAGCTTTACGGCGTTGGCTCTTCCGATGCCCACAGCGCTGTGGCGTAAGATACTGTCAGCCCTGCAGTACAAAGGGGGAAACCAAGGCACAGACAGGGTAAATAACCGTCTCAAAGTCACACGGCTACAAAATGACAGCGCCGGCATTGTGACCCAGGGCATCTGACTCTGGAGACTGTATCCTCTTTTTGAAGAAAAATTTCCCCCAGCTTTACTAAGATATAATTGATACATTATGTGAGTTTAAGGTGTAAACTGTGATGATTTGATACATAAATAGGTTTGAAATGTGTTTTACCCCAATAAGGTTAGTTTCCATGGGCTTCACCTCACAAAATTACCATCTTGTTGTTGTTTTTGCTCCAGGGAGAACATGAAAGCTCTGCTCTCATAACGACTCGCCTGCACACGAATGCAACATTGTTAACTAACTGTAGTCCCCGCGCCGCACGCACGTCACACCCCCGGGACTTACTCAGTTTATAACTGAAAGTCTTTACCCTTTGACCATCGTCTCTCCATTTCCCACGCCCCTTGGCCCCTGACGACCACCACCGTTCTGACAGGTGTGAGGTGGTTCGCATTGTGGTTTCCATTTGCATTTCCCTGGTGGCTAGTGACGTGTAGCGTCTTTTCCTGTGTCTATACCTGGTGGCCATCTGTACGTCTTCTTTGCGGAAATGTCTAGTTAAGGCCTCTGCTCATGTTAAAATCTGATTGTGTGGGTTGTGTTGTTTTGTTGTTGTTGTTAAATTTTGTTTGCTCTTGAGTTGGATGAATTCCTTGTATATTTTGGCTATTAACCCCTTATCAGATTCCTTTCTATTCTTTTTCTTTTTTTCTCCTCTGACTAGATAATTTAAATTAATCTGTCTTCTAACTGACAGGTTCGTTCTTCTGCTTGGCCTAGTTTGCTGGTGTATGTCTCTGTTGAATTCTTTAGCTCATCATTGAATTCTTCAGCTCCAATATTTCTGTTTGTTTCTTTTTTTAATGTTTTCTATCTCTTTGTTGAACTCCTCGATTTGTTCTTGTATTGTTTTCATGATTTCATTAATGAGTTCATGTGTTCCTTTGTTGCTCTCTGAGCATCTTTAGAAAACTATTTTTGATTCTTTGCCGGGCCCTTCACGTGCCTCCATCTCCTTGGGTCAGTTATTGGACATGCACTGTGTCCCTTGGGTGGGGTCACGTTTCCCTGGCTCTTCCCGCTCTGCGCCTCTTACAGGTGCCTGCACATTTGCAGCGGCAGCCGCCTCTTCCAGACTTCACGGGCAGACTGCAGCAGGGGAAGACCTGTGCCCGTGGTCGGAGAATGCTGGAGCGTGCTGTGGCCCTGGGTCTAGCAGTGCAGGTCCCCAGGAGCAGGGGCGTGTGGAGGCTCTGGGTCGGAGGGGGCATGATGTCTCATCGGCTCTGGCCGCTGGGGTCCACAGCATCAATAACTGCATGGCTCTTGGCGTGAGCTGTGGAATATCTGTAGTGGCTGCAAGGGCTGTTGGGGTCCTCACTGGTGTGTCCAGGTCCAGCAGTTAGGGACCAAGGCAAACAGCAGTGGTTGCTGGAGCTAGTGGTGTGGGGGCCCGCTGTGGGTGCTTGTGTGGTGGCAGAGGTCAGCTGCAGGCACAAACACACCTAGTGGTGGGGCCAAGGCCAGCAGCGAGAGCCAGGGCCAGTGGCAGGCATGCTGGAGGCTGTGGGAGCTCAGGCTGTAGGTGTGCACAGCGGGGTCCCACCTCGGGCGTGCACATGGCAGTAGAGAGGCTGGTGAAAGGGGCCAGGCCGCTGGCGTGTGGGCACACAGCTGGAGGGCCTCAAGCTCCTTAAACAAACTGAACTCTCCCAGAGCTATTTTTATTTGGGGATGACTGTCGAATTGTGGGTCTTCGTCAGGAAACAGAGGCTGGGGTCTACTACTTCGCCCTCTTGGTGATGTTACTACCTGAGACTGAATCCATCACCCTCTTTGTCACCTCAAAAGCTGGGGTCCTAATAGAAATCTATACGTCGCACATGAGTATCCACAGTGGCGGGGTGAACCAACTACGCTTCCAGATTCTCTGTACCCTTAATGCTCGGGCACCTGGGGCCTTGTTGGCCCTGGGGGGCTGGCCTCCCAGGGTTATCTCTAATTCTGAGACAGCAAACAGCTCCCCTGGGAGCATGCCTTTGATATGAAAACCAACCAATTCAAAGCCCAGGCCCAAGCGGTCACAGACTGGGCCACTCTCTCTCCAGTCCTAACCACCCCAGGGCGACTCACGAGACAATTCCAGCGGCTGAGCTGATGCAGACTAGCCAACCCTGAGCCTGCTCGCCCTCCTTACCTTGTCTTTCCCATCAAAACCGCAATAGGGGCCCTTCCCACAATTTCCCCCCATTCCTGTGTCTCAGGGCCGATCCTGGTGCTTCCCCGTGTGGCCCTGCAGGGCACGGGGACAAAACGACCTTTCCAGCAGCAGCAGTTGTCTCCTGATCTGTCGGCCCCATGCCTGCATCCTAGTAAAACCTACCTTTTAAACCAAAGGGACCCCAGGCATTTTGCTGAGGCTCACGGAGGAGAAGCACAGGAGAAGGACGAGACGCAGGTCTCTAGGTTCTGTCTCCTACGCTGGTTCTACTGCTCTGAAGAGAGAGTTGCCAGGGCTGGGGGTGGGGGGCAAGTTTGAGGGGGAAAGGAATAAACTCTTAAGACAGCAAGAAAAGCCCTGAGTGGTGCGGCTCAGTTGCTTGGAGCATCGTCCGATAACCAAAAGGTTGCAGGGTTGGTGTCTAGTTGGGGCACATACCTGGGCTGTGGGTTCAGTCCCCTTCCTGGGAGCATGCAGTCTCTGGTCTAGGCACGTGTGACCCCGGGTCAGGGCGCATACAGGAGGCAACCAAATGATGCTTCTCTCTCACATCGATGTTTCTCTCTTTCCCTTCCTGTCTCTCTAAAGCAATGGGGGAAAAATGTCCTCAGGTGAGGACAAAAAGAAAAGTGGAGGGAAAGACTAATTTCTTGGATAAAAACAGCCATGAAGGAAGGAAGAAATTGGAATGGATATTTGGGTAAGTGGAGTTAAGGACAGAAGGAATAGCTGAAGTGTTTTATTTACTTGTTTCATAAAATCCATGCCCATTATTACGAATAGCAAAACCTCATCTGACACTTCTGTGATCCGGGCACTCTTCTAGGTGCTTTCTGAGTAACACGCCACTTAATCTACTAATGGCCTTATAAAGTCAGGACTACTATCATCTCCACTTGGGAGGCGAGGAAATGGAGGCACAGGGGTTAACTAACTCGCCTAAACTCACATGTGTAGTAGGCAGCAGGGCCAGGGCTTCTGACTCGGGTCGTCTGGACCGTGCTTCTTAGCCACTCCATCACGCTGCCTCTCGGACGAACTCAAAGCCAGCTCACTAGCGACGGAGTGCTCACGCGGTGGGGAGGGCTGGCACCTCCTCTGCTTTGTGGATGGGGAATGGCAGCGACACAGTCAAACTCCGCTCCCAAAGGAAGCTATTCCCACTCCCGCTCCGCGAGGCACAGGCCAGGGAGGCCGCACGACAGGGACCTGAGGATCACAGCAGCACGGCATGTGCAGGCATCATGCAGATCATTATTCTCCCCTGAGGGGCCCCTAAATATGAACAGAGAACTTTCCAGAAAGCTAGTGGCCCTCCTGAGATTTCATCCCAAGCTGCCCCGATGGGCCCTGGCTTCCCACCCGTCACGGAAAGAAGAATGGCAAGTCCCAGGCGGGCAGCCTGGAACCGGAGTCTGTAACTCCTGTGAGTTCTTGCTAGTCACTGACCTGGAGTCAGGACAATTGTGACAGCCAAGGGCCCGGCCCTGAGCAGCTTTGAGGGGCGTCCCCCACATGGGCAAACCCTCTGCCTGCTGGCTGGCAGATGATTCACCCCGGAAGCCTGTGTGAGTTACGGATGATTTCACCAAGAGTCACCCCTGCCGTCAACAGGTGTGTGTGAGGGAGGGGGATGGAGGGGAGGCAGAGATGGGGTGCGGCCACGAGATGCCAGGCCCAGCAGAGAAAAGGGCGGGAGGCTCTCTCTGCCTTGGATAGTTTCTCTACCTCGGCCGGAGGAGCTAAGGCCTCTTTCTAAAATACCCGCGCCCCCTGGTGGGAGTAAGTCTCCGTCCACACTTCAGGATTCTTCACCTGGAGCTGCTGCTCAGAGACGGGCAAACACATGCACCTTAATCTTCACCAGCCGCTAACGGAAATTTGGCGTTTCCTTTAACAGCGAATGCACGCCACAAGGTGTAGCAGTGACTTTGTCGCAATGAACAGGTATTTTCATGTCGCGTCACAGTTGTGGCAGGTAACTTGCGATGTCATTTTCACGTATCACTACGTCAGACTTGTGCCTGCTGTCAGATCTGCCACGGGATCGTGTTACTGAACACACTCATAAAGAAGCACGTGTGTGACTGGGTTTCCAGTTTTTTAAATGGTGTGTTAAAGCTGTAGTTCAGTGTAATTGTTTTCCTTTTCGTCTTGCATATTTTATTTTATGGATTTAAAAACATATACTGAAATGGGGTTCATAGGCTTCATTTGGCTGCTAATGGGGTCCGTGACATAGACATGATTAAAGACCCCTGCTTCAGATGAAGCTGGCCCAATCAGACCCTCTTCTGTCCCCGAGGCAGGGGCTGCCAACCCGTGGTGCAGGTGCGGGGCTCTGCACGTCCAGGGTCAAGGAGAAAGGAGTGGGGAGGGAGTGATGAACACAGTTTTTCCTTAGACCACGCACAGCTGACACAGTGGTTTCAGTGGAGACGTCAAAAATGGGAACCTCCAGCCCCGGCTGGTGGGGCTCAGGGGACTGAGGGCCGACCTGTCAGCTGAAAGGTCATTGGCTCGATTCCCAGTCAGGGCAACCAATCGATGTCTCTCTCCCTCTCTTTCTTCTTCCCTCTCCTCTCTCTAGACTTACATAAATAAAATATTTTTTAAAATGGAGTCTCCAAATCCTGCAGGTGTTCGTGCACCGGGGGGGGGGGGGGGGGTTGGCGCTCCTCCCAGGTGCCAGCAAACACTGGCGATGAGGTTGCCCGTGAGGAAACACGGTAATGCAGGGAGGCAGAGCAAGTCTCCCAGAACCAGGCAGAGGTGTCTTGGGGAGAGAAAACGGCTTCCAGGCCTAAGGAGTATAACATCGCTGTGTATGTTGATATCATGAAACAAGAGGTCTACCTTTAAAGAACTTAAAATACAGCATACGTGCACAGCTTCATAAATAATTAGTAAAATTAATTATTGATTATTACTTTATTTCTTGGTGGATGTGCTAACGACTACCAAGAAATAAAGTATTACCCCATCCCGACCCACGCATGCCACGGGCTTCTCTCCGACCACCTCTCTCTCTCCACAGTTCACCGCTCTCCCCGATTTGCCTGTGATTTTTCTGCTCACTGCTAATAAGCTTGTGCATCTTATCTGTTCATTGGCTACGCTCTTGTTTCCTGTGAAATGCATGTTCATGTCTTTTGCCCATTTTCTACTGAGATGTTTTCTTAAACTTATTTATTTTTATGAATATAGCATTCAGGATATTAAGTGTTAATTATATGTGTTGGAAATACATCCTCTATATATTTCTTGAAGTTTGTCTTTTCATTTTATTTATGGTGTCTTTTAATTAATATAAATATTAACCTTAAGGTGGTTTAAATATTTTCTTCTTATTTTATGATGAAGACTTTCTACCATGTTAAAGAAATCCTCCTTTAACCTGTGGTCATAAAGATGTGCTCATATGTTTTCTTTTCAAAGTTTTTTTTTTTTAATTACTTTATTGTTGTTCAATTACAGTTATTTGCATCCTCGCCACTCCCCTCCCCCCTCCCCCCAGCCCCCACCTCCCCCCCCAGCCTCCCCCTTCCCCCTTAGTTCCTTCCATGTGT